>RWGZ01001240.1:0-70722 GCA_009725065.1 Utricularia reniformis | reverse complement strand
AAAAGATGTGACAACTTTTCAAAATAAGAGCTGCATAAATCAACCACAAATATCCAATATTTTTTAAAAATAAAAGAACAACAATCATAGATTTATCCTCATCATAAGTCATTGGAAAACTTTTGCATATAGTATGTTCAAGATGATGAGTATTCATTTTCAACTACTATAAGGTAAGAGTAAATTACTTATTAACGATTTTTAGAAGCTTCATCATCTTCCATATGCTTGCAAAACATGACACTAAAAATATAATTAAGAACTTTTGCAAAATGTCATAAATCAAAACTATGTAATCTTATCCGTGTCCAAAACTATTTCCACCGTATAAATGTCTCTACACATCATCATTCTCTTACATTCACATCATTTTCTCTTTCAACTACTAAAAATTCTCACTCATCCACATTATTATTTATTTCTCTTTCATCCACATCATCTTATCTTTCTAAATTTCATTTTATATTTCTATCTCATCAACTTTATTTATTTACTATTTAATTTATTAATAAATATTACACTTTAATTTTAATATTTTTAACTCAATATAAATATTACAAATTTGAATAATTTAATATCATATTACATTATTATTAAAATAAATTAACTAAAAACATTATTTAAAAATGTTACAAACTTAAAATTGATAAACAAAATTTATTCCATAGGTATCCAATAAGATCATTTAAATTAATGACATCTTCTTCGATTATGGGCACCGATTAGATGAAGAAAATATGTATGAAAATTGAAAAATTGGATCAATTACTCTTTGTATTGGTTCCAATTCTATAGAACCTTACGGTTGATCATCTCTAAACACGTTGTAAGTTTCGATTTGATTATGTCTCGCAATTTTAATAATTAATTCGAAACAAGTTACAAAATTTAATTATTAAATTAATATGCATAATTTTAACACAATTATATTTAATTATAATATCATAAATAATATATATAACTTAATTGATTAATATAATATAATTAAATAAATGTAAATCATACAATATAATATAAATAATAAACAAAATAAATAAAAAAATTTAAAAATGTTTCTTCAGCGAGCAAGGGATGTCCAACCCCTTCTCCTTGCCATGTATTCTCATTGTCACATATCAGTCCCCATGTAACTCTGGGCGCTGACGTGGATGAGATAATGACGGAGAAATCATATTTCTATACGATTTTGTCATTACAGACAGTCTAAAAACATTTGCTACTTAGGTGTATAGTGAGATTTGACTAACACCAGATGTTCGTCCGTTCAAAATTTTGTAAAATTATTATAGGGAAAAAATATGTATACAATTGTAAGTTCTCTATATATTTTTTTATAAGGATATTTTTAAAAACAAATATTTAATAACACTATTTAACAAAAGTTTTACAATATAGCAATAATGATACAGTACTTTTGTTAGTTTGTACTAATTCGTTTTACCATTAATTCTTTTGTCTTCTTTCTCTTCTATTCTTTTCTATCCTTTTCACATTTTTGCTCCAAAACCTCGATTTCGCAGGAATCATGTTTTTGTGCCGGATAAAGGTCGTCGGAAATTGGTTGACAATTTCTTCTTGCTTATCAATTACTCGAGGCTTCAAATGTTTGTTCGATGGGGAGTTTGACCTTTCGCCTTTAGAATTGGGGCTACAGTAATCTCTATATCTTATTACCAAATAAATCTTCCACTGGTTTCGGGAATTTGGGAGGCTTTTTTGAGTAGATGCGGCGGCAAACGATGCTAGTGAAATCCTTGAATATTCAAGAAGCTGTTCATTCTTAAATCTTAAATCTACATATTTATCTTCAATTTTGCTATATAACTTATATTCATTACCCAGGCGGAGTTCCTTTCACCAGCATTCAGTTTCACGATCATAAGAGTATTTCAAGATTTACACTTTTAAATGAAGAAAGAAAACACGGTGGATTTTGGAGCAGAGGTGAAAACTGAAAAGTAAAGAAATGTAAAAAAAACGAATAATTAAATGCCAATCTGCAATAGTATTTTTACGAGTACTATGTTTGTAAAGAAATATTTGTTATTGTTATTACAAATTTACTTAAAAAAGTACCGTTAATGAATAATTTATTCATGACTGACAATGATATGCACCCAAAAAGCGGAATTATTATGTTATAGTGGTTTTCCAAGTAACTTATCCTAGAATAAGAGTGTCATTAGACTCTCCTATCTTGATTACATTTTTAAAAAAAATTATTTATATATTTTATTTGATTTTGTTTTATATATTTATACATTAGTTATATTATCAATATGATTTATTATATATTATATAAATAAAAAATATGATAAAATTCAATATGACTAGAAACAACACATATTTAGGCTGTGTTCTACATGTGATTTGGGATTTAGAATACAGTTTGAGAATGTGTTTTTATAATGCGATCACAGATCAAGAATACATTTAGTATTCTGTAATTTATAAATTGAATTGCAGAATTTGATGATGTTCTGTAAAAAGTTAGATGTAGAATGCATTTTAAGTAATAAATGACATTATTGCCCTTTTGGTTGTGAATATGATTAGATTCGAAATAATTAAATTCGAAATATTACAACTACAACATAAATACAAACAATAAAGGACACTACATAAATTCATAAGTCAGGTCGTCCAGATTGTCCAACTCCACCAAGATGCGCTCTCCATAATGTTTCACAAATGTTATCTCTTGTCATCTCCATCGTAACATCAGAATGATAATTTTCTGGTTCTTCAGATCTTACACTAGTTCGATCAATTGTATCATTCTTATTTTTATCGGATTTATCCAAGTTATACCCATCATCGTTAGCATCTACATGACGAAGAAAATTATGTATGGTCATGGTTGTAGGAATTAAAGATACCTGATGTTTAAATTTCAAGTTGTGTGGCATATCATCCAGAATATGAAAACGTTTTTTCCATACACCGAACCACCTTTCAATAACCGTCCAAAGAGATGAATGATTGTGATTAAATAATTCCTTTGGACTATTATATCCCGGAGCACGACGAAAATCGGGCATATGGTAACGTTCCCCCCGATAGGAAGCTAAATAACTCATAGTATTGGCGAACCCCGCATCAACTAAATAATATTTTCCTGTAAAACAAAAAAAATGAATAAGAATTATATATCTATGTGAAGTTATGCGTTAATCATATACCTTTGGGTGGTTTAGGAAAATGATATGCATCGTCTTCAAGACATCGGGAAAGAATCATACTTGTTGTGGTTAGAAAACCAGGGGTGTCAACAGTCGACCGGTTCGTTACAAGACGAACTCGGTTATGATTTGTTCATGTGTGGAGAAGAGTTAACGGTTTAGAGGCATAGAAGGCAAAAAAGATTTAGAGTGGAAAACCTCGGAAGCGAGGAAAAAACCACTTGACTAAGGGCGGAAAGAAAAGCCCTTAGCCCTTCCAATAACCGAAAACAGGATCATACAATGCATGTTTTCAGATCAATACACAACAAAGCGCTTCGAAAATAAATCGAGAGGAGCTATGAAACCACGGATGTGGGGAGGAAGAACCAGGAGGATCCCCTCTTCTTCGGTGCTTTCTTTCTCATTCCAAAAGGGTTCTTTTTTTTCGTTCTCTCAGCGTCCTTTTTATACCTGCACTGTACTATGTGCAGTAGGCCGTCGTTTTGTGCTTGTCCTTTGCCAATAGGTCGGCTAACGCCAGGCGGATCAGCCGCCGGAACTGGCTCTACAGTGG
Organism: Utricularia reniformis; assembly: GCA_009725065.1. Lineage (NCBI taxonomy): Eukaryota > Viridiplantae > Streptophyta > Magnoliopsida > Lamiales > Lentibulariaceae > Utricularia > Utricularia reniformis. The sequence goes on along the minus strand of RWGZ01001240.1, from coordinate 66,984 downwards.
CTGCATGGCGCTTAGGCCTTACGGCGCTGCCAGCCGGCTACTCTTTGGCCTTTAGCGGCTTGCTCCCATGACTGGACCATAGTCCTGACTGATTTGTCGTGGCTAGCTATCATACAGGACGATCGGAAATGGCCCGAGGGGGAATCTGCAGCTAATGGACCGAACGGTCTGACGCTTCCTGGGAGGTTGGGTCCCACACCTTGGGACCGATCGCCTAATATGCCCGATCGGGGCAGCCACACAAATGGGCTTTCCTTTAATTTGACCTCCAAGCTTGGTCCACTCGCTTGGGCCGCCATAGCTTGGGGTGGTTCGGACCCTGTTCGGGGTACCGGGTTCCGATGGTCTCATCACTTATAAATCTAATTCATTTAATCAATATTAGACAAATTCAATGCTCCATAGTTTAATCATAAGGTTTGTATTTACGAATCGAAATGAATCAATTTTTTTTAATAATATATTAATTTTCTAGAGTCGATCAATTTCATGAAGAAAAGTATACTAAGATATAATGTATAAGAGTGAGGAATCACACTGTAAAAGATGAACAATTCAATTATTATGTTCATCAACACGTTTTATAAATCAATTGAAAACATATCCCATTTATGATGTACGACAATTGTTATATTTTCAATATAACGCCTTAAGTTCAACTTAACAAGTTGGACTTTATCACTCAAACGGGTAAATTCTCAATCAGTTAATTTCATTAGGTCATTGTAATCCCCAAAAATATCATTCGAGGTTTTTCGAACCTAATCCGATATCATGTTAAATTTTAGAATCAGATCAATTTACGTAATATATTTATTTTACATTGTAAAATATTTGAACAATCTAGTTAGGATGTGTTCTGCACAAATAATGAAAACAGATTATGCATTATATAATGCATAATCTGTTTTTTGAAACAGAACAGTATCCATTTTAAATTCTAATTATGAATTATAATCATAATGCATTCTGATTTTTTAACTATAATGCATAATCAAGTTCAGACTTGATTCTGAAAATGCATTATGCATTATACTCATTATTTTTTACGAGAAAATTACGCCATTGGCCCCCGATGTTTAAGATAATATAAAAGCGATGTCCCCAAAGTTTGTAATTTGTATGAGAATCTCTTGAAGTTTCAAAACCGTTTAAAAATGACTCTCGATTAAATAGTAGTGGTTTTTCGTATAAGTGGTTTTGATAATTTATGCATTATTTTTAAAATTTTCAAAGTTTAGAAACATTGTTATTTAATTTTTTTTTAAGGTTAATTGATCAATATAAACTATTGAGACGTTTAAAAAATTAACGAGTATTATGATTCAATATANAGTGCGTCAGGCTGCATCCGACGCGGCCGCGCCATCTCTATTTACGCGTCTGGACATCACAAATTAATCCTAACTTAGGTCATTTATTTTATTATACCCAAATTTGGTTCCATAATTCCATTGCTTTGATAATTTTGGTTCTTAAAGTTTAGTTTGTATGTGTATTTAGTCCTTCAAAGTTTTTCAATTTTGACAATTGAGATTCATGATCAAAATAAAATTACGAAGGTCGATTTTACTACTTTGAATATCTAATTTGACAAAACCTTAAATTTTAAGTATTAAATATGACATTTCAATTATGGAAACCAAATTTATCAAAAATATGAAAGTTTGGAGAATAAATACACCATTATCTCCTTATTTCTATAAAAGAAGTTAATTAATTATAATGATTTAGGTCAAAATCAAATGACGTATTACCATCACGCCTACAAAAGAATTGCTGATACTTTTAACTTTACTTCATCAACATTAAGGTAGCAATTGCCATTGACAAAAATCCATGTACGCGACTAAATTCACAATTAGGGATCATCGTTGATTGAATAATAAACTAGAATATCATTTGTTGATCCAATCCAATCAATACAAATCATAAAAAAATTGTCAGAAATTGATATATAATAGTGGATCGATTTGCTTATATCCTTATATTTTGTTTTGACATATTGATAGTTGATAAACTATGCTTCACGAGTGCTTCATTTTTTTCAAAATTCCCGCACCCGATAGCGAACTCCAGTACCCATATACTAATTTTTTTAAAAAATGTGAACTTATCACTAAATGAGCATTACTTAGTTATGAGAATGATATTGATGATAATAAATTTAATTACAATTTATAATGAATTATTTTATGGTAAAAATTAGGATACAAAAATTGATTATTAATATTCTATCTTTGTTATTTTAAAAAAAATTCATTTACATGACTAAATTCACAATTAGGGATTATTGTTGATCATATAATCGACCTGAATATCATTTTTTAATCCAATCCAATCAATACAGATCATAAAAAAATTGCCAAAAATTGATTTATAATAGTGGATTGATTTGCGGATATCCTTATATTTTGTTTTGACATTTTGATAGTTGATAACCTATGATGCATGAATGTTTCGTTTTTTCAAAATTCCCCGCAATCACATGCTATTTTTTAAAAAAATGTGAAATTATCACTAAATGAACATTAATTAGTTATGAGAATAATAATGATGATAATGAATTTAATCACTATTTAAATGAATTATTTTATGGTAAAAATGATGATAAAAAATTGATTACTAATATTCTATTTTTATAATTTTTAAAAAAATCCATATACGCGACTAAATCCACAATTAGGGATCATCGTTGATAGGATAATCGATCGGAATATCATTTTTCAATCCAATCCAATCAATACATATCATAAAAAAATTGTCATAAATTGATCTATAATAGTTGATCGATTTGCCGATATCCTTATACTTTGTTTTGACATTTTGATAGTTGATAAGCTATGCTGCTTCATTTTTTTAAAATTCCCGCACCCCGATACATATCAGGTGCACAAACTCCCGCACTCATATACTAATTTTTTTAAGAATATGTGAACTTATCACTAAATGAAAATTACTTAGTTATGAGAAAGATAATGATGATAATGTATTTAATTGAAAAAATTCCATAAGTAGTCTCCCAACTTACAAGCGTAGTAAAAATCATGTCCTCCAATTTATGAAATTGCAAGAATGACATCCAAAGTTATCAATACCGTTTTATTTTTACCCCTAACATTGTAATACTCAGTTTTCCGTTAAGTTGGCAAACACTTTTCCGTTGTATAATTGACCCTCAAATTTCATAAATAAGACCCTTATAGTTTGAAAAATTATACAAAATTGGTCATTGAAGTTTGAGAATTGTGCATAAGAATATAAAATATTAGCGGCGTCGTTAAAGGGTTAATGATAAATGTTATTAGAAACTTGAGGTGTTTTATATACATTTAATTGAAGTTTAAGGGTTACAAATGCATATTTTTGCTCAAATAGTATATCATATTTGCAACTTCGTAACTTTGAGCGCATGCCTTTTATACAACCCGTAAGTTGGACTGTCGTAGACAAACATTACCCGAATTTAATTAGATTTACAATGAATTATTGTATGGTAAAAATGAGGATAAAAAATTGATTACTAATATTCTATCTTTGTTATTTTTTTAAAAATCCATGTACGCGACTAAATTCACAATTAGGGATCATCGTTGATCGGATAATCAACATGAATATCATTTTTCGATCCAATACAATCAATACAGATCCTAAAAAAATTGCCAGAAATTGATCTATAATAGTGGATCAATTTGCCGATATCCTTATATTTGATAGTTGATAAACTATGTTGCACGAGTGCTTCATTTTTTCGAAATTCCCACACCCGATACTTATCGGGTGCACGAACTCCCGTACTCACATACTATTTTTTCTTTAAAAAATTGAATTTATCACTAAATGAACATTACTTAGTTATTAGAATGATAATGATGATAATTAATTTAATTACGATTTATAATGAATTAGTTTATGGTAAAAATGAGGATAAAAAATTGATTACTACTATTCTATCTTTGTTATTTTAATAAAAGATTATCTAAAACTTTTAATTTAGTTGCTTCTTATGTTCAATTTATTATAATTATAAATTTAATGTATTAATTTGATATTTTTTTATTTTCAAATAATCAAAACATTTATATCGATAATTGATTACTAAAATCGCCTCTACCCGTACCTCCACACCTTGTACCTATACCCCAAACCCGTGCAATATAGCTGCTAAGCAAAAGGAATCACTCATATTAATCTCAAAAGTCAAATCAAATATATAAAACAAGATGACGTAAGTAAATGAATGAATGTACAAGTATCAAATGTCATTAAACCTTACACAATTTTATAATCCGATACATATTTTATTCAAGAATCATGAATATTAAAAATTATCTTCCAAATATTACTTTTACTATATTTCATTACTGATAATATTAACTGCATGCCCTTAAGTAAATCAATTAGTGATATGCCAAAAATATATTGAGTTGTGTAATATGACATTCCAAATTACAAAACAATTTAAAACCATTTTCCTCATTTTTAAACTTACACAAAATTGAGTTAAAAAAATGACATATAGTCACCTAAAAAACATGACAATTTATTCGGGTCGGATCGAATCACATCTTAGAGAATCCAAATTCCATCTAAAAGAGAAATCCAATATAATAATTGTGAATGGTACCCAAAAATTATTGTATTATATTCTCCCAAATGAACAGTTTTAAATTTAACAAAAAGTCAAAAACTATCATCTTTATTATATTAAAATTGCATATACATCACTTACCAAACACAACTTTAATCACACTGATAAAGTCATGATCATATCCGTTAACTTGAATATGATCCAACGGTATAACCTTCGTGTATATGTAAAACGCAACGGCGGCGACTGTATCCGCTACCCAAAACACCCAAAGGTCGTTCCAAAGATGCCCGCCTCTAATTAAAGCTGTTGCAAGACATTTGGCTGGGTTAAAAGATGCGCCGGAATATCCTTTTTTACCGGTCACTGAAGTTGAGACAAATAGAAGTAAAGCAATCAGAATTCCATTGATGCTAAAGATCTTAATTCGCCCCATTTCTTTGGCCTGCCTGAAGTCATACGCCATCCAAACTGACCCCAATAGAAAGAAAAAACAACACATGAATTCCATAAGAAAGGCTTGACCTATCCCAAGACCGTCGGTAGCGATGACAGTCACCGTGCATCCGCCGGAGGAGAATGTATTGTCGATTTCATGACTAGTTAGAGCTCTTACAGCTAAAACGGCGATAATTGCACCAAAGCATTGAGCGATTATGTAAATAACTGCTCGTGAGATAGATATCAGACCAATTAACGCCGCCGTGATTGAGAGCAAAGGGCTAAGGTTGCCGCCGGAGATTGGCGCAAAGGCTAACAAAACGATGGTCACGGTTACGCCGATCAAGATAGAGAGAATAAGGTTAGGGATTTGGACGCCGGAAACAACTGTTGATATAACGATAGTATCGACCATGAAGACGAACATCGCAGTTGCCATGACTTCTCCGACTGCAGCTCTCCATACCTCAATAACAGAACCCAGAAGATTCAATTATAACAAGAATACAAACCCGAAGAGTAATATGAAATTGAAGAATTCTGCTTACTTGTAAGGAGAAAATCTCATCTAAACCCAGAATCTCACTAACAGTAAACGAACCCTTTTTCTTTTGTTGATCATCAAAGCTACCAGTCCCGATTCTTCCCCTGAGAAAACCAGATTTGAATTCAAAACACTTATACATAAAGAAAGTGCAGAAAAAGGGAAATTAGGGTTTGCATGAAGATGATTTGGGAGATATTGACTTGGTTTCCTGGCTTTCTACGTCGTAAAGACTTGCATTATTTGAAATAGAACCCATTGTTTCCTTCTTCGTTTGTATCAAAATCCTTTTACAGTCTGTTGAAGATAGATAATTATATCTTTATCATTAATTAATTAAATAGATAAGTCGGTCATATGTTTTATATATAAACAATGTCCCTCTAAGTAGAAACATATATTGAAATTTATTTCCTAGTTTACTCCGCTCAACATGGTATCAGAGCGTTTCTGAAATCACATCGCAACCTTCGACGGTGAAGCATCATCAGTAGATTCATAGCTACTAACGATCCTTGGCTTAATATAGTTGTTAATGATCCCTTGCTTATTCGCCCATCCGGTTATACTGTTGATTCACCTTATTATCTTCATCCGGCAAATCACTCTTGCCTCATTATCGTTGCTCATCTACTCACCGGTAACAACTATACTTCTTGGAGTATATCTATTAAACTAGCTCTTATAAGTCGTTTCAAGCTAGATTATATCAACGGAGAGGTAAGTGCACTTGCTGATAATTCTATTGATTTTACGCACTGATATCGTAAATTTAATCTCCTATCTGTCAATCGGCTAACAGCCAATAATCATATCAATTTCACATTTAATGTCTCTCATTGTACATTTAAGGACCTAAGGACTAGCCGGACCTTAGCCATTGCACCATCACTTGGAAATCTCTATATTTTTCAAACCAATAAAGTTCACTTTGCTGCCACAACCAAAGCTGATTTTTTAAATCCACTGTACACAAACTTTTTTATCCAACTATTTTAAATACAACACATGAAAACTCTTTTGATCGAACTTTGGCATTTACACCTTTGAGATACCTCTTCAAAAGTATTAAATGCATTATCTTTTGCCACACCCAAATTCAATCCACAACCTTGTAAAATATGTCACTTTATTAGGTAGCAAAGATTACCCTTTTATTCTAGCTCTATTCATTCTACATCAATTTTTGAACTTATCCACCTTGATATTTGTTGACCCTATAAAACACCCTACTTTCAAGGAGCACATTACATCCTTACTCTAGTTGATGACTATAGTAGAGTTACTTGGACTTTTTAATGAAACAAAAATCAAAAGCTTTTTCCTTCCTTCAATAATTCCTAAACATGATCTTTACCCAATTCAACACTCTTGTCAAATTTATCTGATTGGATAATGAAACGGAATTTCTAAGCTCACAATGTCTTGATTTATTCCTTTCCCGTGGGATCATCCATCACCGCTCATGTCCTCGTACTCCACAAAAAAACGGAATTGAGGAACGTAAACACAAACATCTCATTGAAACCGCCAAAGCCACATTTTATTCCAGGCCAAATTACCTATCCAATTTTGGGGGGAATCCATCCTTACTGTTCACACATCATCAATCAACTTCCTACTCCCCTTCTAAAATAGAAAACACCTTTTTACAAGCTTTTCGGACATGATCCAGTTTATTCCAATATCAAAGTATTTGGCTCTCTTTGCTATGCAAAGGACAATACTCTTTCCCATGAAAAATTTGCTCACATGTCACGAAAATGCATTTTTCTTAACTATTGCATTAATAATAGGGGATATAAAATCTTTGATATCACCACAAATCAACTATTTGTTTCCCGTGATGTGATTTTCTATGAAACTACATTCCCTTTATCTTCCACACATATCAACAATTCTTTCCCCTATACATCAACTTCACCCTCTGAAAAATCCCTTATTCCCCACTCCATCTCTTGAGGATCATTACTACACCCATGATCATCCAGACCCAACTTTATTCTCATCACTACCCATTCCTTCCCAATCCCCTTCCACTTCCTCATCACAAGAACTCCGAGAATCATCCATCAATTCCCCTACCGAAGGTCCTCTTGCTCCTCAGGTTCATGATACCTCAACACTTCCATTACACAGAAGCTCTCGCCCCACTCGTCCACTAGCTTGGCTTAATGATTTCACTACCCTCATGACCACTACAACCCTTTCACATTCCCCTAAATCACTGACCCTTCACTTCCACTTAGTTTACCCTCTGTCTCATTTTCTCCATCCCACCTTACTTCAATGGCAAATGTGGACACACACCAAAAACCCAAGAATTGCATGGAAGCTAGGGGTATGGCAGAATGGCAATCCGCCATGACCGAAGAACTTGATGCCTTGGAACGAAACCACACATGGAGTTTAGTTCAACTGTCCGCTAACAAAGCCACCATTGGTTGCAAATGGGTTTTTCGCACTAAATTAAATTATGATAGCTCGATTGCTCGATACAAAGTTTGATTGATGGCAAAAGGATTTCATCAAATTGAGGGTATTGACTTCACGGATAATTTTTCACCGGTTGCCAAGGTCACCACCATCAGACTCCTTGCCGTTGCAACTTCTCGGAAATGGCACATTCATCAACTGGATATAAATAATGCATTCCTCCATAGATATCTTGATGAAGAGGTTTTCATGAAAATCCCTTATGGCTACATGAAGCATCTTGTTGAGTTCAAGACGTACGATTGATAAAGATTAAAAGAACAGTGAATAAAACAGTTATGGTTACGAAAAGATTTTCAGATAAAATGAGATATGTTGTTCTTCTGCAAAACAAAAATGATTACAGACAAATGAAAATAAAGAAGATAAAAGAATATTTTTGTTTATTCTATTGATAAGAATAAACAAATGTTTTTTGATAATGACAATTGATGATATTTGACAATAATAAAAGACAATGATTTACATTGCATTTATATAGCAATGCAAAACTACGTAATTAAAACTAAAATTAAGAAATGGATGGGAGAGTGGGGGAGAGATAATGGAGAGAGACCACATCGTGGGAGATCATGTGTTCATGGTCATCTTTATATTTTTGACTTCTTCAATCGAACTTCAATTCCTCGGTTTTGGGTAGATGCAGATTAGCTTCACTCCAACACCCCTTCCACACCCAACACAAGAAAAAAATGTGATAGAGGCGTGAGTACGAAACGAAAGAGACCCACGTGCCGAGATCGCTGCTGATGACCCAGCTACTTGAAAGCTAATAGAAACTTGTAGAACGTGTTCTTGCCCAATAGCACTTAACGAAAATGGAAGACGATTTTCATTCAAACGAAAAATGTTCGAAAATACAAGAACAGGAAGAAAACAGCAAGTGTTCAACCTAACAAAACGAAAATGAAAAGCAGTACTTAAATAAGAACAAAGAAACTTAGCGTTTGAAAGTAGCAGCAGCATGTTCACCACGATTCCATGAACCACAAAATCAGCGACGTAATGGAGAAGAGGAAGAACGCAGAGAAGTTAGGGCAGCAACTCAAAATCGCACCCAAAATACGTAAGGCAAGCTGGGCCTCAGATTATATCATCATGGGCTCACGAAGTCCCGGCCCAACAACGTTAATACGAGGTCCAACACTACTAAATTCTGATAGAACAAGTAAAGCACGAGTTATCAACTCCATTCTTCGAAGCTACTCGTTTAGATTAACAAATTATTTTTAATGCATCGATTTTGCCACACAAACTCTATTTTTAAATAAATGTGTGTTTTGCCAAATTTTGTAATAGCAATTTTTTATTATTATAACATACTTTAGAAAAAAATGTATATATTTGTAAAACATTGGTTAAATAGGATATAGTGATTAGCATGTTTTCTTATAGATGTTTTAATCTTTCGAAACATGAAATACCATATGTTATCGGTGTTTCGTCCAATAACTCTCGATATAGTGTTATAGGGTCGGATCTCGAAATTTGGTATCGACCGATGTATTGGTTATACAACCCGAATTAGAACATATGATTTTATATAGATCGATACATGAAATACATGGCGATACTGAGTTATAGTGTCAGATATCGATCGATACGTGAAATATCGGGCGGTACCGATGTTTTGTCCGATAACTCTCGGTATCAGGTTATAGGATCCGATCCCGAATTTTTTGGCGATCTGTAATTAAAATACGAATAAAATAATTATTTTAGTATAAAAATTAAATTTGTTATCTATAGATATATTGGTCATCATTGTTCTTAAATACGATTCGTTCCGTGAACCGGAAATTTTAACTGATCATCGAACCGTTATTGAAAATATTATTAAATTGATTTATTTTTATTAAAATATATATTTAAAAAAAAATTAAAAAAAAAAATATGTTATTTTTATTTTAAAATTTGTCGACCCATCAACCCGCCCACCCAATGGCAAAATTTTACTATAGCACTCTGACACTAATTTTATTATAAAAATAACATTCATTATAATTGTTAGTATATTTTACCACTGACATAAATTTGTTTATCTTTATACCACTGAACCCCCGCCATTTACACTAATTTTCGGTAAATATAATTTATAATTTTATAAATGATTTGTTAATAAAATAAGATAACTTAGATGTATATCACATATTACTCCTAAAAAATTATAAAATCAAATATATATAATTAATAAATCCAAAACTTAATAAAGTAGACCAATTTAATCCAACATATCGAATTTTGTAATGATATCAAATATGGTCATGTTTTAAAAATATTTAAATATATATATTATATTCAAGATTAATGAAAAAAACCTATGTAGAATTAGAACTTTTTCTTCTTCTTCATCTTTCCAATTTTGTTTTATGAATTGAGGGGCTATAAATATAAAGTCTAAATATGTCAGTGATATTTTGAAAAAGTGTGAAAAAACAGTGATATTTATGAATTAGAGAAAACTGACACAATTACCAGCGTAAAAAAATTCGGCAAAACATTTATATTGGAAATTATGTTAGGTTTTCAATATATTATTTTTTTACGTTGGTAATTATGTCAGGTTTTCTCTAATACATAAATATCACTGCTTTTTCACACTTTTTCAAAATACCACTAACATATTTAGATTTTATATTTATAGCTCCTCAATTCATAAAACAAAATTGGAAAGATGAAAAAGAAGAAAAAATTCAATCCCTACGTCTTACTGCTATCTTTCTCATTTTGAGGAAGCATTGACGAAACATAAATAGGTAAAATGTTTATATATTTTTAATAATATTTATAAATTCAATATATCACAATAATGTATAAAAATAGAATATTATTAATTAAGAAATAATATTTGTTTGTAATTTATAAATACGTGATAAAATCATAAAACATATTTAAAAATTTAAGTTTTAGATTTTATTTCTAATTCTACATAGGTTTTTTCATTAATCTTGAATATAATATATATATTTAAATATTTTTAAAACATGATCATATTTGATATCATTACAAAATTCGATATGTTGGATTAAATTGGTCTACTTTATTAAGTTTTGGAGTTATTAATTTTATATATTTGATTTTATAATTTTTTAGGAGTAATATATAATATACATATAAGTTATCTTATTTTATTAATAAATCATTTATAAAATTATAAATTATATTTACCAAAAAGTAGTGTAAATGACAGGAGTTCAATGGTATAAAGATAAACAAATTTGTGTCACTAGTAAAATTTACTAAGAATTATAATGAATGTTATTTTTATAATAAAATTAGTGTCAGACTGCTATAAAATTATTAATTTCCCAATGGTTCCGATTGATGAACCAACCGTCCAACCCAAACGATCTGGGTTAGGTTTCAAAACACTATTAGTCATACAAGTAATACGATTTGAATCGGTATCACACGTTATTTCACATGTTGATAGATATCCAATACTATAACCCGATATCTCTTCGAATTTAAGTATTGGGTGATATGAAAAGATTGATGATCTCTCTCCAATAAAATTGTTTAGTCAACCAATGCTTTACAATTATAGGCAAATTCTTTTTCAAAATATACTATTTAATAAAGTATAATTTTAAAAACGGCTATTTAGCAAAATTGTCCATATCAAATATGGTGTCCGTTTCCTATATATAACACTTTTGAGTCCAATCCTATAATATATACGATATTTTAAATAATTTTTTATTTTATAATCTTATTCGTTTTATTTTATATCAACCAATTATTCATACAATTATATTAAATATTTTATAGTTCATCTTCACCCATATATAATGTGTCTTTATTATATTTTTAGTAATTTTTTTTAAAAATCATTGGTATTATTAGTGTGTGTTATTGTACACTTTACAATAATCGTGTAATCGATATCATTTTTAGCATACTCAAATGTCCTCATATTACATTTTAGTATCATATCGGTTTTAGGGATATATGATGATTACACTATTAATTATTACTATCACATCTCACATCTTATCTATTTCATGCTTTTCACTTACACGATATTATCTCTTTTAGATTATGTTAGTTCTATTATCTCTCACGTAATCCTCAGGGTAATTGCTTCAACTTAGCTAGATTACAAAATCATTATTATTTTCTTTACACTAATATGTACAATTTAGAATTAAATCTTCACTTTTTCGACATTACTAAGTTGTTCAACTATGAAGACGAACATCTTTAAACCGATGTTTCATATCAGTCCAAACTTATATGATCGGTATGCCATCTTATAACAATTTTTTTATATATATAAAAAAAAATTAAAAATCTTATAACAAATTTTATTTTTTATATATATTAAAAATAATATTCACATAATTCACGAGTTTTTTGGCATAGTAACATTGTCAGAGCCTGATTATACTTTTATACCACAGAATTTAAAAGTTATAATAACATAACACTGACAATTTTATATTTTTGTTTATGGTAGTGATGGTGACGTTTCAAGTAATTAAAATCAATTTGTACTAACAAAAGAAATCATAATCTAAAAATGAATAATTATGAAAATATAATTAAAATTAATTNAATATAAACGTTTTTGGAAGTTCGGGGATCAACAACGCAATTTTGAAACATGGAAGCCAAAATCACACATTATATCAACTTCGAGACTTTTATGCAATTTACAAATTTTGATGCACCGTCTTACATTGTTAACTATATTTTTCATATATATACATTTTTTTCCGAATCAAATTTTCATCGTTTGTATCATAATAAATTCTTTTTTTTCTAAAATTTGGTATTTATATTATCACTTGTTGAGTTTCTTATTCGACAATATCTTATTCAATATTTTTGTTTTCTTTTTATTATATGATTTTTAAATAAAAAAATATTATTAATTTATTTTGTAATTAAAAAAAATATTTTAATATAGAATTATAATTTCAAATTTATAAGAAAAAGAGATAATTATTTTGTGCAATATAACTCAATTAAAATTCTACATTTCAATTACAATATTTTTGTAGAACGCTTTTACATTTTATAATTCATTATATGTTTATACAGAACACTACGCAGATTCTAATTATATATTTTGATTCTGCATTCTAATTATAAATTTTGATTATACATTATATAATTTGTGCAAAACACACACTAAGAATGTCAATCAAGCAGCTTGTGTCCGTCAATCTAAAGCCCAATCCAACAAAAAGAATTGACTAAAACAAAGCCCAAACAAAAAACAAATATATTTTTTTGTAAACCAAAAATCAAACTAACTCAAAGTGGATGAATCCAAGCTCAAACCAAATCACCCAAAAATATATTTTTATTTTTAAAAAAATATAAGTTCACAAATCTAATTTAAAAATACAATTGATTATAAAATTATATCGACATTAATATATTAATTAAATTTATAAACTAAAATTATTATAACAAAATTTTAAAAACAAAAATATATATTTCATAATGCCAATAAGAATGGTATTAAAATAAAATATAATCACTAATAAATAATCATATTTTTGCATTCATATAAAATAATAAACTATAAAAAATATATAATTAAATATTGAACAAGTTAAAATAATATACCAAACATTAATATCCTAATAAAATAGTTAGAAACATTTATATTAACTAAATGATACACAATTTTTCGATTTAATAAACAAATTTTACATTATACCAAACAATATAAGGGTACCTACATTCTAACAAACATAAAGAACCAATAACGTTACAAAATATGACAAACCCGGCTTCTAATTTCGTTCCTATTGTATATTACCAATAACGGACAGTAAGCACCAAAGACAAATCAATCTAGTTCTAATCAAATCTGGTTCATTACATTAAATGTGCATAATAAGACAAATCTAATAACTTAGGCTGTCTACCTGAGAACAACAGTCGCATTTCTTAGAGCCAAATATCTCTGCACATAATCATTCGGGAGTGCTCTTATGATCTTGAACACTTGTGTATTTGCATATCGGAGCTTCGTTCTCGGGTCAAAATAACCTGCCTGTACAACATATATGACACAGTTATTGTTGAAATTAGAGAGTCGAGCCGAAATAACGAACGGGAGTGTGTACGGATATGGTGTATAGGAGAATGAGACCACACTGTAAAAGATTTGAACAAATCAATTACTAAGGTACCCCTATCCTCTTATAAACCATTTCAAATTCTATCACAATTCCCATGTGGGAAAATTTGACATTTCAACAGTTATCAAAGATTAATCTACGACATGGGTTCTAGCAAACCCCCCAAAGATAAATAGATACCTCATATCCCGTTACATCGCAGATTCGTTTGCAAGGATGCATAGAAGGTGGTGTTTCAATGTTAATATCTGCCATATAAACGGATCATAGTAAATAACTGGATCGTTAGACCGATCACCAAATCAAAAGCATAATTCAAACAATCAGATAAGAACAAAACATTAACACTGATTTTTGTATTAGTCATAGGTATACATGAACAAAAACTTACAATTTGGTTGACCAGGTGGATAATTCTGGTAGTTTTCAGCTTGAATTATCTGCTTGAGATGTTTCCATCTGACTCTCGCTTGACCTTTGGGATACTTATCATACATTTGAATCCTCTTGAAACTCATGTGAGTTGGCAGAACCATTCCAGATTCCATTACTTCAGACTCCATTCCACTTCCAAATTTCACTCAATCAATATTCTGAAACTAATTTAATACAAAAAAATGAATAATTAAGATGCATACGTAAAAACGTGCTATGATGGGTACGAAATATGGTCAATCCATTTCCAATTGAAGAAACGGATAAAAAGATAGATCAAAACCTAAAACAATTAACAATTCAATTAAATCAGCAAAAAACTACCCGAAATCAAGCGATTAAATGAGTAAATCAAATAGATACGCGATAAATCAATTTTTCCGCCTGATTAATACCTTCAATCGAAGAATGAAACAGAAAACTCTCACGTCGCGATGAAGAAGCTCCAAGGTCTGCGTATGAAAGCAAAGGAAAATAGCAACCGTGGAACTTAAAGCTTGATTAATATTGATATTCTACTGGGCCATATTCTACATTTGGGCCAAATGTATTGCTTTGGGCCACATCAAAATTGGGCCTACTAATTAGAACTTAATTTAAATTTCAAAATAGTTTAAATGTTAATTTTAAAGTTTAAAATTTGAAAAAAATATCATAATTTATTATAATTGTTCTATTGACTTCTAAATTTTAAAAATTATAAATTAATGTACTCAAAGTTTTATATTTGTATATTTAACACGTGAAAATCTAAAAGTATTCAAGTTTTACGCTAATTTCGGTTAATTATTAAACTCATCACTAGTTTGTATTTGACATATTCATATTAGTATATTAGTATTAATATTAGTTTATAGGCTAATTAGTCAACTAGAAATACTTTATTTACTATGCAATAGTATGCGATAATATATATTATTATGTATTAAATTATTTCATTACGCATATCATTGGTGTTAATTACACCCCTAACCGTATGCACTACATCAATAGTGATCATATGGTACGAAAATTTGAAAATCAAACATTTTTTGGTACCTAAAGCCAAAGAGTTAGAGTTACTAAAACCCTTTCTTTTTATGATTTTATGCAAGTTTAATAAGAAAATGCACAAAATCCATAGTAGAATGAAGATGATTAAAGTTACATGTACAAAGAAGAAGAATGAGCCCTTGAGATTAAGTGTTTGTAATTATAGAGTGTAGTCGAAAATATAATTAGAATAACATAAGCGAAAGTGATATAAGTGAAGTAAACATATTAAAAGATTTGATCAAGTAAATTTTTATCGTCATTTTTATAAACCTAATAAATCTCATTTTTATAAGTAAACATATTGAACATTAACCAAAACCCTAGTTGTATGTCAAAGCTCGAAAAACAAGTTCATCACAAGGTAGAGTAAGTCCCATTGCATGATAGAATCCATATTCTTCCTCAGCTTGCTTTAAAAGAAATAGAAACTCCGGTCGAGATAAGAACGATATCGGGATAATATATCGTCTTCGATTCTCTCCAACGTACACTGCAAAATGCCCTCTCGGCACATCGTCTGGCAAATTATCTTCATCGAATTGCTCATGCTTCTTCCCTAAACTTGAACATTTTTCGACTATCTTCTTTAATGGTGTTCCTTTGCTGCTTTTTTTAATCGCCATTTTTGGTGAAGAAGAACACATTGAGGAAAGGGCAGTTGTGGATTTTTTAGGGTTTGAACTTGGAAATAGTACGGTGGCTTGAAGGACATATTTATATATATTTAAGAAAGCTATTCCGGTTGTAGCCCCTCCCCTATAGCTATTTGTTTATTACAACTTTACCCCTGCCTGTAAATTACAGTTGCACCCGTAGCTTTGTTTTTGTAGCCGTTGTATTACCCATTAGTCAAATTCGGCCGATTTGCCATTCAACTCTAAACTAGTGTTTTTTACGGCCAATTATCCTTTTATCGTTTTTAAAATAATAATAATAATTTATTAAATAAATCATATTTTTCCGTACAACTAGTACCAATCTTTTCTGTAATTAAATGTGTATATATATTATATTTACACATATTTATAATACTACATTTCTAATTTATTCTACTCATTTTTTAATATTTAAATACTGTTTTTTAATGTCAAAATTTTAATGTCTAATAATTTTGTTGTTTTACAAAATATATTATTTATGTACCTAATAATCTTTTTGTATTTAACTTATTCTTTATATACATAGTATATTAGGATGCTTATTATTTCAAGATAATATATTAATATTAGATGAGTTGATTGATTGTTCATAGGGGTGAGGAAATAATTTGTAATACCAAATATTATACCGAAATTTTGTTATTTCGATAATTGGTATTCGGTATTTGATATTCGGAATTTGGTTTGGTATTTGTTTTAGAATAATTTTAGTATTTGGTTTTGGATTCGGTAACTAAATAAAAAATTTGGTATAATATCGAATACCAAAATTATTTCTTATATATATAACTACATAATTATATTACAATTTCTTTTTAAATATAAATATTCCAACTATATAAAAATAATGAATATTTGGATTTATTCATTATATTTTGATGATATTGAACAATATATATATGAACACAATATTTTTAAAATTATAAATAAATTTCTATATTAATAAAATATATTTTTCATATTTATTTTGTAATAATAGTTTTTATATTTAATTTTCATACTCTCAAAACATTTTGTTTTGTATTAAAAATCGTAAAAGTATTGTTTATCTACAATTAATTTTAAAAATATAAATTAACAATTATACCATAATTATAAATTATTTAAATTTTTGTATTTTGGTACTGATACCGAAATACCGAAATTGGTATTTTGGTATTGGTACCAAAATTTATTAGTATTAGATTTCGTAATAAATTCGATATTTTGATATTCGGTATGGTATGGTATACGATACCGAATGTTCACCCCTAATTGTTCAACACCTACAAAAATATCAATTGCATTTTTGGCGTTACGCTTGCAACTAACGGCCGCTGGTGTGAAAATTGGGCGTAGTCTAGATGCCCGATTAACTTAACACTAAGCCCCCCAATACTAAATGCCGTAATTCACCATATCCACAACCACGACCACAATTATTCATTAAATACACAAAATGTTATTTGATTTATATAAAATTTACATGTGTAATCGTAAGAGCTGAAAAATCATATGGAAATACGGTTTGTTTGCCCATTTTATCTGCTACATCGATGTCCATAGTTATATTGGTGTCGGTGTCTCTGCATAAATACGTTCCATGGACAAGAGGTTGACCTTGTTCCACGCTATGTTTTCCTACTCTCAGGACCAAAATTATAATATATTTTTTTTAATATATTTTAGAATTATACTTGGAAAAACGGAGAATTCTAATATTATAATGTTGGAAGTTATGGTTTCACGGGTCCCTTTTTTTGTGAATTCTAATATTATAATTCTTATATTACTAATTAAATGTTTTAAATAATTATAATTTACAAATATAATTATGTAAATAATTAAAAAGAAGATAAATTATATTAAATTAATTTGATAATTTGAATATATATACGTTTATAATTGTAGTAATGAGTAATTTATGAAGTTAAATAAATTTAGTTTTTTATGACATCATTCGGTAATTTGATAATTTAGAGTCGGGCCATTTTATTCTTTGGCCCAGCAATTGAACCCATTGAACTGTTAACTAAATTATGCCTATTAATCAAGGAAGTTAAATCGATCGGTATAGTTCGTACCGGTTATGACCGGTACGAGCGATTTTCCTTATATATCGGTGGTATACTGATGATATATCAGAATATCGGTATACCGGTCATAACCGATATTTACCGGTATGCCCGGTATACCACCGATATGACTACCATGATATTAATTAATCCTAATTTAGGTCCTTGATTTTATTTATATCTACACCTAAATCTGTTTATTAGTTACATGGTTTTTGTAATTTTGATTCTCAAATTTCGTTTGTGGGTTCCCAAAGTTTCAATTTTCATACTTGAAAACCATGATCAAAATGAAAGTTCAAAGATGAGCTATTTTGGAGATATAATTTATCAAATATTACCAACTTTAATCAAATTTGCAAGAACTTAAAGTTTGATAATTAAATATTTTATTATAAATTACCAAAATTATGAACATTTTTTAACGTCAACGTCATTTTCTCCCCATTTTTATAAAAAAAGTAATTTATTGCAATGATTTGGGTCAAAATCAAATGACGTATTACCTTCACGCCTACAAAATAATTGTGATACTTTAATTTTACTTTATCAACATTAAGGTAGCAGTTGTCATGACAAAAATCCATGTACACGACTAAATTCACAATTAGGGATAAGCATTGATCGGATAATCGACATGAATATCATTTTTTTATCCAATTCCATCAATTAAGATCATAAAAAATTGTAAGAAATTGATCTGTAATAGTAGATCGATTTGCACATATCCTATGTTTTGAAATTTTGATAGTTGATAAGCTATGTTGCATAGGTGCTTTGTTTTTTTCAAAATTCTCTCATGCGATACGCATAGGGTGATTGGTGCGTGAATCCCTTGTTTTTTAAAAAATTGAACTTATTACTAAATGAACATTTCTTAGTTACGAGAATGTTAATGATGAAATGAATCTAATTTCGATTTATACTTAATTATTTGATTGTAAAAATGAGGATCGAAAATTGATTACTAATATTCTATCTTTGTTATTTTTTAAAAAAATTATCAAAAACATTTAATTTAGTTGCTTCTTATGTTCCATGTATTAATTTGTATAAAATTAAATTTAAACAACAAAATTGAGTTAAAAGAAATGACATGTAGTCACTTAAAAAAACATGACAATTTATTCGGGTCGGATGGAATCACATATCACATCTAATACCGAAATAGTTCCAATATAATAATTGTGGATGGTCCCCAATAATTATTGTATTTATTATATTCTCACAGTTTTAAATATAACATTACTCAAATACATTACATTACAATATAATATAATATAATACAACTTTATTATATTAAAATAACATATATATCACTTACCAAACACAACTTTAATCACACTGATAATATCCGTTAACTTGAATATGATCCAACGGTATAATCTTCGTGTATATGTAAAACGCAACGGCGGCGACTGTATCCGCTACCCAAAACACCCAAAGGTCGTTCCAAAGGTTCCCGCCTCTAATTAAAGCCGTTGCAAGACATTTGGCTGGGTTAAAAGATGCGCCGGAATATCCTTTTTCACCGGTCACTGAAGTTGAAACAAATAGAAGTAAAGCAATCAGAATTCCAATGATACTAAAGATCTTGATTCTCCCCATTTCTTTGGCCTGCCTGAAGTCATACGCCATCCAAACTGACCCAAATAGAAGGAAAAAACAACACATAAACTCCATAAGAAAAGCTTGACCTATCCCAAAACCGTCGGTAGCGGTGACAGTCACCGTGCATCCGCCGGAGGAGAATGTATTGTCGATTTCATGAGTAATCAGAGCTCTAACAGCTAAAACGGCGATAATTGCACCAAAGCATTGAGCGATTATGTAAATAACTGCTCGTGAGATAGATATCAGACCAATTAGTGCCGCCGTGATTGAGAGCAAAGGGGAAAGGTTGGCGCTGGAGATTGGCGCAACGGCTAACAAAACGATGGTGACGGTTGCGCCGATCAATATTGAGAGAACAAGGTTAGGGATTTGGACGCCGGAAACAACTGTTGATATAACGATAGTATCGACCATGAAGACGAACATCGCAGACGCCATGAATTCTCCGACTGCAGCTCTCCATACCTCATTAACAAAGCCCAGAAGATTCAATCATAACAAGAATACAAACCCGAAGAGTAATATGAAATTGAAGAATTCTGCTTACTTGTAAGGAGAAAATCTCATGTAAACCCAGAATCTTACTAACAGTAAACGAACCCTTTTTCTGTTCTTGATCATCAAAGCTACCAGTGACGATTCTACCCCTGAGAAAACCAGATTTGAATTCAAAACACTTAAAGATAAAGAAAGAACAGAAAAAGGGGAATTAGGGTTTGCATGGAAGATGATTTGGGAGATATTGACTTGGTTTCCTGGCTTTCAACATCGTAAAGAAGTGCATTATTTGAAGTAGAACCCATTGTTTCCTTCTTCGTTTGTATGAAAACCCTTTTATTGTCTCCTGGTATTTATATGCATAGAAGAGCTGAATTGAGTTTATCCAATTGCCTTAGGACAATATAGTTTATTGTTAAAACCGTACTATTTCACGTATTCGTATTTGAATTGAAATTTGATTTTTTGTCCAATTAAAATTAAGTAATTTTATTTGCATGAAACCAATGGTGTTTAATTCCGTACCAATCCAGAAAATTTTAAAAACTAATATTTAAATATTTTTTTAGAATCTTACCCGAAAAAACCCGGAATACAATCCTAAAACTCGGTATCGGCGGTAACGAAATAAATAGCGATAATGTTCGGTATTTGATATACTGGTCGGTATTAAACCTCATTTGGAATTGAATTTAGGTAAATACCCTCTTTGCTTAGTTGAATGAGAAGTGTGTGCATTGTGCAAAAGATTATAATCTTATTTTAAATACCCAAATTGTATATTATTTAAATGTAAAATATTATTATCATTTTTTAACATATTTTTCCAATGAAAAATAACTACTAAATTCAGCCACGCAGTTGGGGTTTAATTTTTAGGGTTTGAGCCTTGAGGTTTGAAATATAAAGTATACTTAACGCATACATATTTGATGAAAATTAATAAATTGAAATTATACAACTAAAATAGTTAACATCTCCAACCGATTAAA
The DNA here is from genome assembly GCA_009725065.1 of Utricularia reniformis. Taxonomy (NCBI): domain Eukaryota; kingdom Viridiplantae; phylum Streptophyta; class Magnoliopsida; order Lamiales; family Lentibulariaceae; genus Utricularia; species Utricularia reniformis. Next base: position 45,524 of record RWGZ01001240.1, on the reverse strand, counting down.
TAGTATATAATATTAAAAATTTTATGGATCTAATTTGATGTATAATTCATATATTAAAGTTCACTTTATTTCTATTTAATCAGTAAATATACTATTAATATATTTTATAACACACTAGAACAACATTCATCATTTCCATTATCTAATATTTTAATAACACATGTATTATAAATAGGATTGTATACGTTTAATACATATAAAACTACACGTTTCTTTATTTGATAATTTTTTATCTTAAATGAAACACGTTTCTGCATAAAANGTGCACCGATATAACGTATGTTGAATTTGTTCCACATAGGTTATAGAGTGGGATTGATTAGATTTATAAAGGGGTGAAATGTCATCATATAATACTTGAACAAGTCTTTTAAATGTGTGGCTTCTTCCCTTTAATCCCGTTCGTTCACGCTCTCCCATCGTAATTTCGATCAGACTCTATAGTTTCAACATGATATTGGGGTTGGTGTTGAAGTTCTGCGTTTCAACAGCTGGTTCGGTTCATTTGAATTCGCAAGTCCAAACCTTATGGTTGGACTTGAGAGAGAGTGTTGAATTTGTCGCACATTGGTTATAGAAGTGGGATTGATTATGCTTATAAAGGGGTGAAATGTCATCACATAATGGCTTGATCAAGTTTTTTAAATGTGTAGCTTCCTCCCCTTAATCCTGTTCGTTCACGCTCCCCATCATAATTTCGGTCAGACTCTATAATTACAACATGGTATCGGAGCTAGCTCAGTTCATTTCAATTTGCAAGTCCAAACCTTATGGTTGGACTTCAGGGGGAGTGTTTAATTTGTCGTACATTGGTTATAGAAGTGTGATTGATTATATTTATAAAGGGGTAAATGTCATCACATAATGACTTGATCAAGTCTTTTAAATGTATGGCTTCCTCCCCTCAGTCTCGTTCGTTCACATTCCCCCATCGTAATTTCAGTCAGACTCTATAATTCCAACAACGTATAAGGTATACGGGAGGAGACCACATCGTAAAAAGCTTGAACAAATCATTTACTATGGTACCCCTTCTCTCTTATAAACCAATCCAAATTTTATGACAATTTGATATTTCAAAAAACGAATCACGAGAATGAGTAGCAAAGACTAACCAATAGGAATTGTCTTATATTGCCTCCACAAGAAACATTCTGCAGGAAGGATAGACAATAATTCACCTTAGAGCCTACAAGTTTCCCAATGTTAACAAAATACTCCTCAGGAAGAACAACAATACGAGGAACTTCAGCTCGAGACCTGTTTCAATTCATCTTAATAAATACCAACAATGTGGTCGTATAGTTAATATATACAAATAACAACGAAATAGAGCTTACCGGTTCACGATTCCGGAGGCATTTGACCACACAAACTGAACTATCATGCCCAAGATTAGGACAAATGATACAAGTGTAAGAAAATGGTAATCAAGCCATTCAAAGATGAGCCAAGTAATAGTAGCACCAGTTAAGCACCCGGCTGAGATTTTTTTGTCCTTCCATAAGAACAAATCAGCAGCTGTATGTTCAAACAATTAACTTTTATAAGTTATTTATTACAATGTTTTAATGTTGATTTAACTTACACTTTCCACCACCCAAGAGATGGTGAACTGGCTTGTCACGCCCAAATAGCCTGTTAATCTCACTTTTAACATATTTTGAGCTTTCACCTTCAAAAAATGGAATATCCTTGGCCTTTGAAACATTTTCAGATATATTTTCCATTATATCATTCAATAGGGAGTCAGTTTCAGGCATTTTTCCTGTCAAAAAGTCAAGTAAAACGTCTAAGTGAAGGATAAAAATAAAGGTATGAAATAGTCCAAGCAATTGAAAAAGGAAAACCGTTCTTTCAAGCAGATCTTTTCACGTAAAAAGGGCAGCCCCTTTTGACAATTTTTAGCTACCCATTAAAAAAAGAAGCAGAACCCTAAAACACAAAGATCCAGAAGCGCAGAAACTGAAATAGATAGTGAAAATAAAGTAGAACCCACATCACCTCAGGAGTATGGGAGATTTAAAATATCCCAATAGAGATCCAGTAATTCCTCAACTTGTTTGCTTGCTCTTAGTGGGTGAGAGACGAAGTTGCGAGTGATTGACCAGTAGTCAATTTTTGCGATATTTTTATGTTATAATGAATGTTTGAGTCTTAGCCCATTGCGCAAGCCCCCACAGCAGGATACACCGCCGACCAGTCTGGCGAAGCATTTAATTATGTCCACCCATTTTCTTCCTCGCGACTTTCTTTCTTTCACGTCATGTTTATTTTTTATCTATCATTTTCTTTGTTAGACCAAGATATCAAAAACCACCCAAAATGATCTAATCGTCCAAAAATTAATTTTATGAAAAAATATGAAATGTTTTTAAAGGATTTAAACCTTTAAAGAACGAATCTCTCATATTTGTATTTGAAATAGTTTTTTTTAGTTCCGTAGATAGTATTTAAAATGAGAAAATTGCAAAGATGACTCTCAATCTTTGAAATAGTGTAAATGCGATATCTTTATAGTTTCAAAATTGCGTATAAAATACCCAAAGTTTACATAATGTGTGTGGTTGACTCTCCAATTTTTTAAATTTGTAAACAACATGACATCAAAGTTTAAAAATTGCATGATTTGCCTCCAAAGTTCCAAAATCATTTATATTTGACCCTTACGTCCGATATTTTTTTGAGTTTATATACAAAGTAAAATTACCATGAAATATAATAACAAAACATTGTAAGATAAATTAGTCTTTTAGCAAACGGATGTTATATATTTCTCCGGTACATATTTCTCCGAGTCAATTCTGAACTCTTTAATATATTCGGGGGTAAATATCAAATCAGTAAACAAAATCGGTCAATTTCAACATATGGAAATAACGAGGTCAATTGTGAAAAAACTCAAAAAAATACCGGATGTGGGGTCAAATATAAACGGTTTTGAAACTTTAGAGGTTCCCATGCAATTTTTAAACTTTGAGGGCATGATGTTTACAAATTTAAAAAGTTAGATGATCAACCACACACATTATGTAAATTTTAGGTGCTTCGTACGCAATTTTGAAACTATAAGAAAATCGCATTTACACTATTTCAAATATTATGGACCAATGTCAAACACCACCTATTTAAAATCCTCATATTTTAAATAATTTGAGAAATTTGATGTATAAAATTTCTTAATTTTAATAATGTAATCATCAAAGTTATTTTGAAAACAAAACTAGTCATTTACTTTGAGATTTTAGGAAAAATAATTCTCAAAGCTTAATTGGTGGAAACTAATTTTGAACTTTCATTATTGAATTTGTCAAATTTGTCGATAATTTTTGCAAAAATGATCGAAATATGTGAACTACGAATAGCAAATTACAAATTTGTCAAAATAACGAAAGTCTAGGGTCCAAAATCCGAGAAGGGGACAACAACAACATAATAACTAAGCCATATTCATATATTCAAGAAGCATTCAACTATACACACATTGTAGATAAATGAACAAAGAAGCAAAAACTTGTTGGAAAAGAATCAACAGTGGCTTTAAAATATTGCAATTTGCATATACAATAAAAGCGCTAGTTCTATCCCCTTCCATCATCAACAACCTAATTATTGTGTAAACCATAAATGAATAAACCAATGAAAGAATCATAATAAAAACCGAACCAAACCGAACCGAACTTACGGGGAGACGTAGCTTGCTTTGAAATATTCTCATGGTGAGGACAAGTGTTTCTCGCATTCTACAAAGGAAGTGAAAAATGGCTTGTTGTGAAACATTCAAAGAAGCAAGCTAATGACTGAGATGAGACTTCACCTGACATTATTTGTGCTGAAAGGATATGAGATGCCGTTTGAACAAGTAATCACAAACTGTGTTGATATCCCACTTGGTATTTTTATCTGCCCAAACAAACTAACTCAAATCATAATTCAATATATAAAATAAAATTTCATCGAATGTTCCCAAATTTTGTATGATTTGACAAATTTGATCCAAGAGTTTCTTAATTTTGGCAAATCTAGTCATCAAGAAGCAAAACTAATCCTCAAATTTTGATTTTTTAGTAAAACTAGTCCTCATACTTCGGAGGCGAACCTAGTCCTCAAGGTTTAATTTGTGTAGCAAAATTGTTTCTCAAATTTTGGGGACTAGTTTTATCACAAGGAGACTGAATTTGCCACATTTTTCAAAATAGGTGATCGTTTTGCCAAATGATCAAAGTACGTGGACTGCATATGCTAAAATTATGAAACTTTAGGGACCAAACATGTCATTTTCTCATTTCCAAACACTAAAGCATAAGCTAACGAGTCGAAAAAATAAGAAAAAGACATGAATAATATCATACCGACAATTCCTTTGTATATTTCTCTGAAATCAAGTATTCTTGCTGATTCTCAACCTTGACTAGAAACCTAGACTGCCTTAAAATCAGATTTGCATGTTCCCAATCTCCAGAGGATTCTAACTGCCAAAACGTATAAGACATCTCAGCTAGCTTGGACAGCAAATGTAATAAATAGAATCACATTTCTTACAAGAATTAGAACATTAAAAGTAGCAGAGCCTTTCGAGATATAGTCATCAATCTCTTCTTGCATTTCATCATCTTCACACATTGCATCATTCATCAGAAAGCACAAAATATGTAATGGATTGAAAGGAAATAAATACACATTTTTATTGTCATGTATTCGAAAAAGTCAGCAAGATCAGTGCAATATAACTCACCACATGTAATCTTGTTGCTATCATTGGCAAACATCCTAACAAGAGTGCCCTGAAATCATTGCAAATTAGAAATATTAGGATATTTGTGTTTCAAAAGAAAAAAATGACGCATTTAATCTCCAAACTTTCATAGTTTTGACAAATTTGGTCTTTCATAGTTTATAATGCCATGTTTAGTCCCAAAACTTTAAGGTTTTAGCAAATTTAATCCTCTAAATTTGCAGCCTCTGGCAAATTTGATTCTTAAATAGCGAAATCGGTCCGCAAAATTTGGGAACCAATTATGTCATAGAAACTGAAATTTGAGAACTGATTTTGCCAAAACTTACAAAGTATGAGACCAATTTTGCCAACTTGATATTCTAAGGATCATAATTGCCACTAAAATACGGGTAAGTTACATGATTTCCATGCTCATCCATCGGTATGCACTCAACCACAATTAGTTTATCAACATCATCGACTGTCACAACATAAGTTGGATAAGTGGCACCTGAAAAAACATATCAATCTAGAAAACTTCAGTTGAAGAACAATAGCTTCGACGATGAGATTATTTGGATTGCACCTTCAATAAACTCTGTTGTTCCATCGGGGTAATGTCGAACCCACTAGTGATAAAAAATATGATTACCAATGAGAAATTCATAGTGATATTACAAATATGTTGAAGGAGTACATCTATACAACCTGAAACATGCAGAGTGAAGTTCCACCTCTCGGATAACCACAGCCAGAGATTTCGTATCCTGGTTTCGCATCTCCAACAATCTGGAAATTTTCTATCCATGGATATTCTTCATCTGAAATAGTTGCTAAAAAAGCTTGATAAGAAGCCTTATGGATCTTTAAAATAAACTAAAAGAACAGAACCGAACCGGCCATATCATGCATCGCTGGTTGATTTGTGAATAAATTTGCAGTCCCATGATCGACTCCATGGATAAGCCCATTTCTATGAAGCGTGTTGTCCACGTTGTAACCTGAAATGTTTCTGTAATTTTGATTTGTCAAAGAGAATGAATCTGTTTATGATTATACAACGGTAACCAGATGACAAAATTTTGACATCTGAACAAGAAAAGAAATAAATGCACAACTCAAATGGTTCAAGTCAATTCATAATTTTTAAGCAATCACCTTACGGGACTTCCGTTATTTGAAAAATGACGCATCTCAACGTTTTGTATTAAACCTTTGACTTGTTTAGAATCTCCGAGAAGCATGTTTTCAAGTGCATTATCTCTTGGTTCAATATTTTTATGATCACCAAGATTCCTGAATTGAGAAAATCCTTCCGCTCCCTGTTGAATCAAGTCAAAATAGATTATACAAAAATAGAACTTATTCCATTGCGTAGAGATTTTGTGTTTTAGACATGTATTTTGGGTTGAAATCTTAAAGATAAACAACTGAGAAATGCTAAATGTGAATCTTAACGTACAAAGATTGAGAATACAATGAAGAAAAATCATAAATCTGAGATGTTCAAGTAAAAATGGCATTACCATAGCGCTGTTCTGAAATCGGGAATTAGAGGGCAAAGCCGAAGCTTCCATAGTGATGCTATTTCCGGTCATAGGGGTGAACTCAGCAAGTTTAGCCTGCATAAAAATGATCATTATAACTTCGTCCCAGTGACTATACAGAGAATCTTGAGAGGTACCTAAAGCTGGAAATTATTATAAAATTCGGCTGAAATTAAAATGATTTTTTGGCATCTAATTTTTTTAAAAAAGGAAAAGCATAAATGTGCATATTTCCAATTAAAACAAATACCTATAAACTATTTTTTATTTAGACATGATATAAAGTAAACAAGTAGCAACTTGCAAAATGATAGTTCAAAAAAATTAAAAGGGATTGAAGCTTACATGGGAAGTTCTTATATTCAACTGCATTTGATCATGTAAGTTCTGCCAAAAAATACCGTCAAGTAAAGTTGTTGTGTACTTTCAAATTTTAAGGCCATACCTTTATTGCATTGGTTATACCCGAGGCATTAGTTGCGTGAGGCAAAGCACGATATTCAGCTAATATCTCCAGCAAAGATGCTGTAAAGATATGCTTCTCATGCTCTGTAGCCTAGAACAAGATGATTGACTTGAAAAAAATTTGAAGTAGACGGAAAAATGTAAACGGAAATGACCATTTATTAAACTCCCAAAAATTAAACAATTTTATCATTTAATCTCATTGTCAGATCAGCCAAGCATTTACCTTTAGTTCACTGAGCAAGTTTAAATTTACTTCAAGGTCATCCTTCCTTCGAGCCAACTCGTTGGATGCTGATTTTATAATTTCGCCCTGCTTTTCATCAAGTGCCTACACAAAAAAAATTAAAATAAATCTTTGTTAAAGCAAGGTGAATAGAAGATTGGTAAGAAATATAGAGGAAATAAATAGTTGAGAAAAGTACGCACAACTCGTAACTCAGAAAATCTCCTCTCAAGTGTATATTTCTCATTTAAAAGCTCCGAGTGCTGCAAGAATATGGAAAAATGAAAGCCTTATGAAAACATACTTGTAGAAACTAAAAGGATAAAAATACATTGCATACTCTAATGCTAGCGAGCGCAATCTGTTCTTTAAGATGCATTCTTTCGTTCTCTTGAGCTTGAACCTTTGAATAAAGATCCTAAAAAATGCCTCTTAATATTGAATTCTGTAATATGACCAAACATGGCATCTAGTACTCACGTAGCCTTACCAGGGTTTGCTGGTCCTGCTCCGTAGTCTCCGAAGACATCACTTTACAATCAACAGGGAAACAAATTCAATTCATCGACCTCAATGAATAAAAACAACCATTTAAAAATGATGATTTTTCAAAGAAAAGCATGAGCAGTATCAGCCAGCAACCAGTTGTCTAATCAAGCAAGAAAGCTATTTCAAGAAGATATTGTTAAGCGAAAAGTTAAAACTATGAACAAAAGCTTAAAACCCCCAATTGGGAAACACAACAACATAGACAAGAAAAGAGAAATTTAAAGAACAAACAACCCAGTACTAATGACATAGTCACATGAACAAAAACAAGAAGAAACAACAAAAGAATGAAATCAAGGACAACAACCAATACCGGATAAATCCCAAGGCGTCCAATGATCTAATTCCTAGCAAAACCACTGTCACATAAGAATCAGTGAAAAAACGAGGGGAGACAAGGAAATAAGCATGGCATCACAACGCTTTGTTCTCAAACAAGTTCCAAGAGTTTCTCTTGTTTTTCAGCTGCACGAACTGCTCAATTTGGAAAGTCACCAACAATCAACTTTTCAATCATACGACATCGTCAAAAAACTGAAACCCGTGATAATAAATTAATAATATATTTATCGCCATTAGTTTAAAATTATCTGCTTCAACCGAACCATTTCTCATTTGTCGGACCCGTCAAGGTGAAGCCCACCAAACGATTAAACCGATCGTATTTAATATTTTTTTTAAAAAATAAAATTTTATTTAATTTTTTGAAATATATGTTTTTTTAATTATAATTAATTTTTTAAAAAAACGAAATAAATTAATGATGTTTCGTTATAGGTATCAATTCGAAAATGGTTGATAATCCAATACATTCTAATTAAAAAAATGAATCTTATTTGATAATATTGATTAAAACTCGTGACATCCTTAATATTAATCACACAAAAAATACAACAAACATCGTTTTTGAAACCGGTTCAATCCGATCTAAATGTTAAAAGCTAGTCAAAATCGATTCAAATTATAATTGAGTTTATTAGGTCATTTTGACATAAGAGGCCTCATTTTTTATTAATGTTTAACACAATAGGGGAAAATAAGAATGTTGATTCATTTACAAATAAATTAATGAAAATATTAGAATTTTAAATGTATTTATTATTAAAAAATAAATTAATATTATAAATATATATTTTTTTAAATCGATCTTGAACATATCCGTCTATCTAATTCGATCAATATAAAAGATTCTTAGTTCCATATCGTAAAGTCATTAATAATAAATGTGAATTATGGTACAAAAATAAAATAACATTAAAAATTGTTACATATAGAAATCTCATTCCCTCTTCAAGGCTACAACTCTTACACCATGTTTAAAATTAAGGACAATCCCATATTGAATTTCCAAAGGTTTTTCCATTGTTGGGGAGTGTCTGAATACATACTTCTTGTACAAATGAATCAAGCAAAGCTTTATTTCTTGCAAAGCAAACTTCTGTCCGATACACGAACGCGGTCCTAATCCGAAAGGAATGTTAGCATAAGGATGTCTATTTTTTTCCTCTTCATCCGTTGGATCGAATCTCTCCGGCTTAAACTTCTCCGGGTCTCGAAAGTTTTTCGGGTCTTTTGCTAATACACCAAGAGCTAACCAGACCCATGTACCCTATAATAAGATAACTCCAATTTCAATTCATCTATGTACTCAAACAAATATTGCATTTAAGTGTTGGTATATCCATATAAAACATCATCGTACAACTATTATTTTCAAATACACGGTGATGAAATAATGTTATTACTATTATAATTTGTAATATTTATATAACATAATTGTTAGAGTCCGTTTAGACCGACCAATTTGACCCGGCTAGCCATAAATCGATATAAAAATCATAGTTTTTGAAACCAATTCGATGGATGAACCATAAATCTCTTATATTGGTCGAATCCAATGATCGGATCGATTCAAACCGATTTTTAAAAAATATATAAATTTAATATATTAATATATTATTTAATAATAAATAAATTTAAAACCATTGTCTTTTCATTAATTTAATTATAAATGAATTAAAATATTATTTTCCCCTAGACAAAGTAAAGGCTAATTAGGTCCAATTCTAATTGTGTTCATTTGCATGGTAGTCATACCAGTGGTATACCGGTAAATATCGGTTATGATCGATACACCGATATTCCGATATACCATCGATATATAGGAAAAATCGCTCGTACCAGTATGAACGGTACCGACCGGTTTAACTTCCTTGTTCATTTGCAATAAAATTGACAGAATAATTAAGGTTTAATTTGAGTTAAATATTTAAAATTACATTAATATTTTAAATATGGTTTTGTTTAAGAACCCGTTTGAATATATTTGACAAGTAGAAGAGATTTCGGCTTAGCTTTCTCCAACCACTACTTGAAGAGAGAGTGTGTGGTTATATATTCGCTCTTCAAGTAAGATTAATTTTAAAAAAATAGAAAACAAATAAAATAAATATTATAATATTAAAATCAAGAATGTAATATATAGATTTAAGACTAATAACATATTAATCTTATCGATAATATTATGATTAACGTTACATTGATATTGTATATATCATGAGTAATATTAAAATATATAGTTTGATATATCAATTATTTTGGTAGTATCATTTACAATTGATATACTTCAAAAATTTCAATTTTAAACATTAGTAAAATATCATTTTTTAAAAACATACAAAAAAAATTATAAATGTTTGAAATAAAAAATATTTATAAAATATTGATATTAAAAAAAAATAAATGGTGCAATTGAAGAACAAAATAACCTCAATATCTATCACTTGTAAGAAAAGCTTAAAGATTTGTGTACCTTTGGGAAAACATAGCCTCCAATCTCAACTTGGGCAGATGCTTCTCTTGCAACTAAAGGAGAGACAGTATAAAACCTCATTGCTTCTTTAATTACCTGTACAAACTTGCAAATAAAAAACACAAATGAGAATCATCATCGTCACATTGTCCGTTTTTTACTAGGCAATCACATTGTAAGAAAACGAAACGAGCCTGATCAAGATATGTGAATTTGTAATGAAGATCATGAGCATTAGGAATGTGATCATGAGAACCAAATGAGTCGATTTCTTCAATAATCTTAAGCTCAACTTCACGATGACAAGCAACAAGATAAACAACACTAGATAACGTAAAAGATGTCGTTGCGGATCCAGCAAGCAAGTGTTCATAAGTAACAGAACTTATATAATCAGTTGAAAATAAATCCTTAGTCTCAGATTGTAGTATAAGAGATAAGAAATCTTTTGATCCTTTCTTGTTTTCATTCATTCTCATGTAAACTATATCTTTAAGACGATTACTTAAGTTCCGGTTCGTCTCATAAACTCTCCAGTCTTTGCTCCATGGTATTCTCTTAAGAACTTGATGAAATGGTTCTTGTAGAAAAGGAACAACAAGGCCTAGAATGATTGAAAATGAACCTGAAAAATCCATTTTCAATTCAGTTGTTGAGTAAATATGTTGCTTCACAAACTCATCAATATCCCGTTTTGTTTGATCCTCATTCGATAGTCCAAAATCGACTCCGAAAGCGGCTTTTCCGATAATATCAGTAGCTAATTTCAGTGAAAAATCAGAGAAATTTAACTCAGTGGCATCCAGATTTAGAGTAGCAGATTCAATAAAGTTTTGCATAGTTGGGATTAAACTAGCAAGATGAGAAGGCTGATAAACAGACAATATAGTGTTCCTCAACGTGGACCATCTTTCATCTCTGAAAAAGTCAAGTGTAAGAAAACAACATAAAAGTATAAAATAAGACAAAATCATTAATACTTTGTCCAAAATAGACCCTTTTTATGAAGAGGAGAGGCTTGTATTGGAGCAGGAATGCTTCTATTTGAGAAGAATTTGAACTTCTTTATACCAATTTCTCTACAAAGCTCTGGATCTGAAACAATGATAACCGGCTGTCTCCCCAAGTGAAACCTGTCAATAATATGGTGAAAACATTGTAAGAAAACATTGAATCAGAGGAGATAAAAGAAGAGACCTGTAAATTGGGCCGTAGAGTTTCGCGAGAATTGAGAACAAGAAAGGGCCATGTTTAGCGAGCAAAGGAAGATGACCGATTAAGGGCATTGGGAGGGGACCGGGAACCCTCTTAAGACCTAACCACGGCCAGTAAGAATAGGCAAAAACTCCACCCAAAGCTACGACAAACATGACAAGGGAAATCACCACCATTACAGAATGAATGATCCTTGAGAAGGGCGTCGTTCATGTATAAACTACTTGAAAAGCTGAAAACAGTGACAATGGTGTCATCCATTTTTTTAGAGCGAAAGAGAACTTGATACTTTTTGCTGCGTTGCACTTGCACGCACCGTTAGTATGAGTATGAAGAATAATGCTATAAAAAGGGGGACGCAAACTAATCAAATTCTACCTTTTAAAACACACACAAAAAGTTCTTATTTTATATTTGTTTTTTAGAGATATATCGATTATAAATTGGTAATGCAACGGTTAAAAAAATTATCATTTTAATTAATTTTTTTAAATAAAATATGAAATTAATGGTGTTTTAAAAAATATAATAATTTATAGAACACATGAGTTCATTTGGGCAAACTCATGTTTGAGTTTGAATTCGATTTTTTTTCGAATATAACCCAACTTGTATCGATTTTGAATTTCTAATGAATAAAACTTCAAATATTATTAACTCCACAAATATATATATATTAGTTGTTTGTATATCTTATTATTATATGGCCCAATTTTACGGATTTCGAAATACAAGTTGAACTCGAGACATACATGAACATCAATCGAAACGAAAACATCGAATCATCAATGCCACGAATTGTGACCTCAAGTGAACTTAATCCATTTTGAATCAAACTCAAACCCTAAAAATCACTTAAGTTTAGTTCGATTTGATTTAATTCGATTCATTTGCAATCCTAGTTAATTAATAATTAAAGATCCTATTTGGTGTTATTAAATTTTCAGCATATTTACTAATTATACAAAAATTATTATAAATTGATAATAAAACATTGATATATATAAAAAGGAAACATTATGCTTCTTATCTTTGTTTTATTCATTCTCTTCGGCATGATGTTCATTCCAATATAAAACATTCCTATTCGATGCATTGCTCCCAATACCTTCAATATTCTCAGATATATTCTGCTTTTTTTTATATTTTTCGACATATTTTTTAAGTTGGTGTAAATGAATCGAACCGATTAACGAACCTTTGAAGCCGAGCCGGTTGAAAGTTCGAGTTCTAATTCTTATTGAATAGAGGTGGACAAAAAAACAGTTCGAACGATTCGGGCACAAGAGCCAGTCATAATCGTAGAAAAAACGGAGAACACATGTCCAACCCCTAAAAACCAAGTTAAACCACTAAAAACGGGATCAAATGGTTAAAAAAATATATTATTCAATTGTCGGTTTAGATTCTGCATGAATTGAATTTAGTGTTCGAATTAATTAAAATTATAATATCATTAATATATATAATATTTTTGGACCTCACATTGTTAGAAATTAGAGGTATAAGATTCACTTGTTAGGAATTCAACTTTAACCGAGCCAAAAAAACCGAGGTCAAACACGAACCCAAATTGACTCGAGAAATTCGCAAAACTACTCAATTCGATTGCACCCCTATATATATGAGAAATGAAATATCCCTTTTCATATGAGACATGGAAAAATTCTTTATTTTATATTACAAAAAGCCTTAATTTCATATGGTTTTATTTGTAAGAACAAACTGAATCTGCATCAATCTACACTCAACTCGCCTTCAAACGTATGAGCATAAGGCGAATCCCAATCGGCATCGAAAATATCGTGAAGTTTCTTCACCAACGCAACATCATAACTTCCAAAACTAACTCCAGCAGTTGTGTAAAAATAATCCCAAATAAGATTACTAGTACCAATATGTCCTCTTATATCACTAACACAATATTTTCCATGATTCACTCTCGTATAACTCGGATAAATATTACCCGTCGCACTTCCATTAACGATCCCGGGACCCGTAAGATTAAATCCCGGAACAATGTAATATTTGATCTCAACTTTCCCGGCACAATTATTGTATTTCGAAGATGAACATAGCTTGTTTGTGTAGAGCAATGAGTTTAAGTATTCATCTGTGTTGTTGATCGAATGTTCCCAGTACGCAACTAGAAGTTTTACCTTCGCATTCTTACCGTAAACAACCTACGTTAACGAGTATATTATATTACGAGTGTTTCGAAATCGAGCTAAAATTGTGTTTAAAAAGTACCTCGGATATGGCTGAAGATAATGTAGGCCAAAATACAGTTTGTGAAGTGTATTGTGATTGACCAAGCCAATCCATTGTACTGATTCTTACAGTTCCTCCGAATTTCACCGATTTTATCGTGTCGGTCCATGCTTGTTCATCGCTTGCTGATTTCTTGAACAATAGCTGCGAAACAAGAATTTGGATTGTTTAAAACATTCTTGAACAATAGTTGTGTAAAGGGTATTTTCCACAAGTTACGAAATTACAAATATGATACATTATTTGAGCAAAAATATGCATTTATAGCTCTCAAACTTCAATTAAATGTACGATACTGTTTATCATTGGCACTCTACCACGCCTTTAATATTTTATGCACGATTTGCGAAAATCAAGGGTTTTGTATAGTTTTTCAAAATATAAGAGTTTTATTTGCGTACTTTGAAGGCAATCATGCTAACAGAAAACGCTTATCAACTTAACGGAAAACTATGTGCTACAATGTTAGGAGCAAAAAACAAATTATATTGATAACTTTAGGTATCATTCTTGTAATTTCGTAAATTGGAAGACATAAGCTTTACACAGCTCGTAAGTTAGGGACTACTTATGCAATTTTCTCAAAATAAATCACAAACTTGAAGAAAGTAAAGCCAAACAAACCTCAGGTGGAGCAAATGACAAATAGTGAACATATTCATGAGGTTGTGATGTTAAATTTATTCCCGGAGTTTCGATAGAAGCTCGAAAAATATCAGGATCTGATAAAACGGGATAACCGGTAACATGATCAACATTTACGTATTCCGGGATAGGTGACCTGTGAGTTAAGCACATAACAAAAAATTACAAGAGATAATAAGCAAGTTTGTGAGTATTATAATTTACATTTACCTGCATCTTTGTTTTGGAACAAGGAAATGAGACCAACAAGGAACTTTTCTCTCTATATTCCATTCATTATCATACACTGATTTAGTATATTTCGACGAGTTTAGCTTCGATAGTGTTAACAAATTATCGAAGTAAATCTCGACCCTTTTTGCGATTTTCGGGCAATCGACTAAATAGATCCCTAACTCCTTCACCTAAATATCAATCCAAATTTAAATGAAAGTGTAAAGAGATTAGAAACAATGACATTTTATAGAGTTTTACTTACTTGAGTTAAAGATTTCCAGTCATTATTTGCAGAACCAATATACATATCTTTTTTATCTGATATCCAAACTTTAGCATGAACAATGCCAGAACCCCACCAATTATCTAAGAGTAATGTAACATTTTGCACGTTTGATCGTCCGAATGCGAGAGCAGACGCTTCGTTGGTGTAATCTGGATAGACACCAGAATGCTGTACAATTCTGTTTGAAGATGAATAAGAGATTTAATGGATTAAAAAATGTTATAGGAGCACACGTAAACTGACCCTATTCTAGAAATTTAATATGGTATCAGAACTGGTTCGGAAAACCCGAGTGACCTTGTTGGGGGTTAATCTGGTTTAATGAAATTGATCGGTTGGTAATCCTTCGATTTGAATGGTTGTATTTGGGGGAGTGTGTTCAAATACTAACAATTATCCCACATAAAAAATGGTAAGTTGTCTTGATTGGTTTATAAGAGGCATTGTGGACCATAGTAAATGATTTGCTCAAGTATTTTACGATGTGATCTCATCCTATTATACATTATATGCGAGCATACTCCCACATGAATTGAGAACTTTAACAAAAAAAGATTGAGATTTACCTTAAACTAACATTGCGTTGAGCTGCATTTTGTAGTGCTTGATAAACCTGTAATCCCTTATTGCTACCAAAACTCTCCATTTCCTCTTTTGAATAGCCATAATCCCCTGAACGAGGATTATCTGGTTGTGGTATAAACTGCCAGTATTGAGCAATTATATCCAAATTACATGAAGAGTTACCAGCCAGCCACACGAACACATCAGCTGGTGCAATGCCATGGAAAGAAATTAAAAGATGAACTACAGAAAGTAAGCAATAAGCCAAATAGAAATCAACAAATTGCGAGGCTAATTCGATGACTGAAGCATATAATCACGAAATGGGAATTTTAATTTGAAGTATTGAAAAGGAACCCAGAAACTTGAAATCAAAATAATGGAGTTTTACCGGTGGAAAGAACCCCAGGAACAAGAGAAAGGCGGGGCATATCAGTGGGAATTGATTGAACAAGCCACGCTTTGCATTGGGGATTCTCATGCTTTTCTGCAGATAAAGAATGAAGTTGTGAAATCTGAATGTAAACGAACAAAACGATTGTTACAGATATGGGAAAGCCCAAAACTCTCATCTTTGATGATTACACCGAAAGATGCTTTCCGGTTTATTTATACAAAGTCAAAGTCCACCATTTTTGCAGCATAGCTTTTTGGAATTTGAAATGGGTCTCAGGATTTGTAGGCAATCACTTCGCAAGGAAACTGTCAATTTTGGCTGATTAATGATTTTCCTTATCCAAAATGACATCCAATATTCCAATATAAGTGGTCATAAATTGTACGGACAACTTTCCAATATATTTTATTGTGGTTTACATGATTAAAATAAAATATAATTATGACACGATCATTTAAGATGGTGTTCCAAACAACATCATAGTTATATCAATAATTACTTTTTTTATAAATATGGAGAATAATATTTTTTAAGTAAAAAAATTAGTAGCATTTTAAAATAAAATAATAAAGAGGAATAAAGTCGAAGATTATATCGTCGAAAATGAAAATAACAAATGAAACTATAAACCTTAAACTAGAGAATCGTACAACTTATTAGTATAAAGTTGAAGAATATTTATTTTAAAAATGGTATATATATAAATATTAATAAAAATATATAACGCATTTAATAATCAAATCTGTTATTGTAATTCATAAGAATTAGGAAATACGCAAAATTGGTTCTTATAGTTTTATAATTTTATCAATTATAGTTTTGTGATTATGACTATTATAATATAGAAAGTATAAACATAACATAACCGATCTACATACTTTGTAATTTTGTGATAAATTCAATCTTTAAAGTTTAGTGTATATGTTTAACTGATTAAATTTACAATTGAGAATCTCAATTAAAATATTATATGATTTGACAAATTTTATAAATTAAAAGATCAAATTTATCAAACCTTGAAATTTGAAAATTAAGTATATTATTACAAATTATAGAGATAAAAAATGGGGATAAAAGATGTCATTTATTTCATTATATATTCAAAAATAGATAATTTGTCTTCATAATCACAAATAAGATTTGGGAGTCCAAAAAACAAGAAAGTCATATTACTAATCAATGAAACAACTTATTTCATATTTTAGATGGAAAATTTGCTAATGGTAAATAAAGTGCAAGCAAACTCAGCCACAACCCAAAACTTTCATACTAAACAAACTTTGATCACTCACCTCATTATCAATCTTCATCCTCGTCGTCATCATCGTCACTGCTGTAAGATTCGACAACATCGCTATCGTCATCCTCATCGATACCTTGAGCCAGAATTTCAAAAATACTACCTCCATCAAACTCAACTTCATCCATCCCAAAATCCCCATCCTCTTCATCAAAATCACTACCACTCGTACCTTCTTCATCGTCCATATCCTCGTCTAAATCTGCCTCTAGTGATGAATCATCATCATCTTCTTCTTCCTCTTCTTCACTTTCTGCATCGTCTGGGTCGGAATCATCATCTGTCGGCTTTCGTCTCCCAATTTCGAAAACTCGAGCAAATGAACAGGCTTCGTCCTGGTCATCCACATTGATTAAACCAACGAATGAATCAGTTGGTTCGGTAGCAAAATCAAGCACACATCTGTCGACTGGAATTGTTGCGATATCTGAATAGTTTACTGCATCAACTGTACGAAAAGCAGAGTATAAAGGATGCTTCATTCGACGAGGTTGAAGTGCGGAATGCAAATCTTCAAAGTTTCTCCTTAAGATTGCATAAATCACATCTCCACTACCGTTGAATGTTATTACTGTTTGATCCAAAGATGGAACACTTCGAAGAAGCCTGAAGGTACGCAGATCCCACACCTCTGAGTTTATAATGACCTACACAAGTATTTTGATCAGACGAAACAGAACACGAGAATACGGCATGCTTATACAATGAAAAATACCTCATTCCCAGCAGGGTGGAACCCGCCTCCACCATAATCCGTGAACTTATCGAAGCGATGTATCGGGTTTGGCTCTCTGTAATCCCACAACACTCCATTCCAGAGGACCCTAGAAGAGTCTTGGTTGAAATGAATGAGAGAATACGGATTGCCACGCCCAGAATGATTCGTTGATGGATCTATCAGCGTTAAATCCAGCTGACATGTATGAACATCATAGAGAAGTATTTCTCGGGTTTGTAAATCAGGGCGTAATGCAGCAAACATTGATCCTGAATTGTTCAACCTGGCAGCTTTAATTCCATCAAAAGTATGCTTAGGGCCTCCAGATACTGAAGATGCATCCCATAATAGAACATCAACAGAACTTGATGAAAGCAAGAGTTGAACATCTCCAGAATGATGTGACTGGAGAAATGTTACAGGTGATTGATGACTAGTGCAACTCTCCAATAGATTGTTGTTGTTAGATTCGAAAACCTTGAGCTCCCCGCTTTGTCCTCCGACAGCAATTTGAGATGAATCTTCGAGGAAAGCAATGCAAGTTAAGAAAGAAGTAGCATCATCTCGGCATGTTCTCCATGGCCTGAATCTACTGTATACAAATTGTCTATCTTTTCGACGTCCATGGATACCACCACACATACTTCTAAACTCACGTGTATTAAGCCGGGATGTGACATTTGAAGGAGCGTCAAGACTTCTTTTTGGTTCAGGACAAACATGTGGATGTAGAAGTGAAAGAGGAGGTAAAGTGGTGATCGGAGCAGGGCACTGGCGATGCTGATGCTTCAAATACTGAACAACAAGAGAATCTAAAGTAAGTCTTTCTGAGCCACATGATTGTTGATCATTTATAAGCCCCTGTTGAATAGAAACCTGACCAGCTAACTGGTTTCCATCAAAATTAGGAGTGCTCAACGAAGGCCGGTTTACTTGATCTTTCATAGAGGTGGATGGAAGAAGCAATTTTGGATCCGTCTGCAAACTGCTTTTGCTGACAGAATTTGGTGTTCCCAACAATGTAGATCTGATACCATACTCACCGGTTGCTTGTCTTTTGACTGAAGAAAGGGAACCGCCATCTCGCATTTCTGCCTTGCGCTTCTTAGGCAATATAATTGGTGTTCTAAACTGATCATCCACATCAGTACTAGGTTTTACTGGACATAAAGGAGGCACCATCGAATCAACCGGCATTGTAGCGTCTTGAGAAATGGCATTTTTCAGACTGTTGGATTGTACAGGACTGTATTCCAATTTCAGCTGAACCTTTGGATAACCGGCAGAAACTGATGCAGGCAAGTGTTTTTTCTTTGAAGAAGCAACATCTGAATCACAGGCCCCCTTAGGTTTATTTACCAGGAACCCTGACAGAGCCCGGCCACATGGCCATTGATTTTGTACGGCTGGCATTTCCACCCGAGAACATTGATGTATTAAAGATGATGGAGCAGACAAGGAAGGCAAGGGAGTCAAATTAGCTTCTTTGAGAAGTGTTGCGGCACTATCTGCTAAACCTAAAGCTCGGAGGTGCTCATGGATAAGGAGCAAAAGTTCCCTGAAAAACAAATGAATGCTCAGAACTTAAACCAAAAACTGTAAAGCAAAGATAACCGACAAAATCTTCAAATCTAGAACCAAAAATGATAACTACCATGAATGATAAGAAATAGGCGTGGCAGCAGCAATGGCAGCTCTTTCAATACGTCTTAAAGTTGGGGTCACAGCATCACTAGCTACCAAAGTACTTGCACGCCCAGAATTGGTAACAACCTTCAAATCACAAAATTTTGACAAATTACAGACATGGGCAATCAGTAACTGAAGCGTTGAAAACAAAAAAGTAAAACATGTTTCACGATGATGAAATTTGCATATAACTAGCCTCTTCACGTACACTTGAAATGCCATAAATTAACATCACTTGGGTCAAATTTAAGATTTAATTAGTAAAAAGTATACATGAACTAAAGATCCGAGTGCAGGAGAACAACAACAAAAGACAAGAAACTGTGGTGGCAATTCTAAAACATTATCTATCTTCAGCGCGATTACTTTCTGTAACCATGTAAACTTCATCTTCAGCATATTTAATTCATTTTAATTTATCGAAATTGGAAAAACTCCAAATAAATTGGTGAACATCAACCGGTTTGCAACAAGCATCTGTAAAAAAATGATGCTTACCCCAATCAGCTCAATGGCCACTTGAGCAAGCTCAGATTGCCACCTATTTTGTTCACCACCAGATGTTTGATTCCCAGAATCTCGAATGAGCTCTGATAGCCTCTTGCCCACCTGTGTTAGAATCCAATGTATAAACATTTATGTTGAAGATAAAAGCTTGTAGGTGTCCAAATCTAACTCCAAAGATGTGAAATGATAATTATAAGGAAGCACCACCAACCTGGAGCTTTGTAAGTATGTGTGCAATTGCATCATCTCTTGCCAGACCAAGAAGCACACGACAAGTCAAAGCCCGAAGGCAATCAAGAGCAGCAGGAGATGTTACCATCCGAGGTTGAAGAAGCTGGAGAAGAACCTTGATTCCATGGTTTGCACGAACAGCATCTCTAGCTTGACGATAACCTTGTTCTATCTGTGCAGCAAGTCCACCTGTTCCAGCACCCAAAGATATTCGACGGTCACCCACTAAACCAGATGTCAATGTGGATACAGTTGCTGGTGAGGAGACACTGCCAAAAGTTGATGAAGATATTGATAAGCCAGCCCTATCCACAGAAGGAGGATCCCCAACCCGTTCCCTAAGTTCATTCTGACTATGATTGTTTAGAAAATGTCCAGTCACACTCCTCTCTGCATTTCTATCCCTGGACTCCACAACAGGAACGTTTCCACCTTGTGCAGCAGCAGCTAGCTGATTTTGCACAATGTTACTAGGTTTATTGCTGATAGATGGAGGAGGGCACACAAGATTTATCAACACATTTAGAGCAGGCACAACAACCTGATATCCAGCAGGCAGCTTAATTCAGAAACAAAGTGGTAATCAAAACTCAAATGAAGCACTTACATACAGATTACCTCAGGCTCAACGTAACCAGCACCATTTGCAAGATCCAGAATTACTGCGATGCCAACTCTATCATTGCTCAGTGTAGCATTTACGATAGGCTTACGGCTATAAGGAAGTAATGTTACAATGTGCAGTACACCAAGTGCATACGCAAGTAAATCATGCAAATGCCCCTCAACTGGTGGAGCCTGCAAGAAGTGAAGACATTCATTTTGTTTCATAAATAGAAAAATAAATAAACCAATAAAAAGAGGTGACTAGATTAACAAGCAGAAGCGAATTTGCACCTGACATAGTTCCAAGATGGTAATATGACCATTTGAGGCTAGAAAATTATCCACAACATTCCAAGGCTTTACAAGTGCAGGACCGAGTTTCCGATCCTTCTGTATTTGACGAAACATTGCATTCATTGCCTCATTACTTATGTCAAGTGGCTTATATGCAACTCTTGACATGTTTCTTGGAGCATTGCGAACATTTTTGGATGGTCTAATTGTATCCACAAGCAAGAGGAGATGAGCTCGGAAATAATGGCATAGTGCAACACAGGTATGATATGCAATTTGCTTCTCGGAAGAGGTGAGAACCTCTGCAGGGGATTGATCACCTCGAAGCGAAGCACGGTTATTTGATGTCCCTGGGGCAACACCAGATCTTACCAAGGCAGCATTGTGCAAGAGAGACAGTAACTTTTGCAAACCATGCTGTCCATCAAATGCATCAATGACAGCTCTGAAAACAAAAACTACAGAAAAGAATGAAGAGGCATTTTTCCTAGCTGCATGGTCCTGACAGTCGAGAAGCTGCAGAGCCAACTCAACAAACTGGTGAAGTATATTTGACGGCAGGGCGCACACACGTTCCATTGTCCCCTGAAATGTTGACTAAAAATAAAAACGAATTCTTGAAGTTCTAGAAATAACTATAATAGCACCATCCAAGTGTTATTACGAGTGTAATGTAAGATGCAAATGTGCATAAGATACAAAGAGGATTAAAAAATACACTGCAATGAAGTTGTGGAGTACTAATAAAGTATGAGTCATGCGATCAATAATAAAAAAACTAAACAGAAGGAGAGGAAATTGGGAAACCAATTTACCTGACTTGATCCAAGTGCGTGCAAGCAGGAAGACAGACCAAAAAATGTATCAGTATTTCTTGGAGCACTCAATAGTCTTTCAATGCCACCACGATCAACAAACATCGCAGCAAACTTCTTATGAGCGGTCAAAGCACAGATTAACTTCAAGATATCGGGCAGGAGACGGGCATAATTTAACGTGTCTACATCCTTGGAACTGCGCAGCAACAATGAAAGGCATACATCTACTCCCTTCTCATGCAGTACAGGGCCAAGAACATCAACATATCCCCCAAGCGGTCCAAGACACTGGATACAAAATTTCTCCCTTAGCTTTCCAAGAGTAGAACTATCTGGAATAACAAATTCAGTATCTTTGTCAATTTCTGGTTCTGTAGGCGCTGCTTTTGCCGAATCACCATCAGCATTAATTGAGTTTCTAAAAGAACAAACAAGCACTTATTTAAATAATCAAAAACGAGGAAAATTATGAGTGATCTCTCATTAAATCCAAGATAAGAAATTTTGGATGGGAGTAAAATGTCAACCTGGAGAAAGCAACAGAAATAGCAGCATCTATAACAGCAGTTGCAGTTCTTGAGGCAGCCACCACAGCAGCATCTTCATCATTCAACTTATTGTACTCCTGATTTGAAACAAAAACTATTTGTAAAAAGATCCATGGATTCCTATTACGAAGCAAAGTAGCTCACCTCAAATGCGACACTTTTAACCATTTCAGCAGCATCATCTCCAGCTACCTTAACAGCCTCTTGAGAAGCATTGGCTGCTCTTGCTTCAGCTTCTGCTGCCCGGACAGCTTTTTTAACCAAATCACTAATGTCTTTGGACCCTACCTTGCATCCTTTAAAGCAATCATCATTTTCCTCTCTTTCTGGGATAGAGAAATCAATTTTACTAATATGCGACTGATTCAAATTTGAAACTCCTTGCAGATCCAGGATTCCAGAGGCATTCTTATCACTAACAGTTTGCACAGGTCCCACATGATTGCATGGAGAGGCTAAGGTCAAAGGCAGTCCACTTTCAAGCAATGTATCATTAGACTTTGGTGGTTTTCCTCGTGATTTAGAAATAAAACGAACTGGTCTTCTTCTGGAAGAGTCATCCCTCGAATTTTCATCCAAATCATCTTCGTGAATATTCTTCACAACAGGTTTCACTCTCAAATCGAATGATTCTTTATAACTGCCTCTTTCTCCCTCATTTCCTCCAATCTGATAACAAGTAACAAGCGGAGGGCATTCTCCATCAGGAAGATCTTCGTCACCAGCTGGTTGAGTATTGAGACATCTCTCACGGCCCCTTTCTGGATTTTCCAGTTGGCAAGGATCCTTAACATGATCCTTTTCATTCATGTCTATTCTTAAGGTGTTTGCCTCTGAGCAAGAACTCTCTGCAGGTTGTCGTAACCTCACTTTAGCTTCATCTTTGGCTTTTTGGCATGCCGTATTTGCATTATTTCTATCATTCAATTGATTCCCATCTTTCTGATGAATGTTAGTTTCACAGAAAATTCGAAGGCGCAGATACCGCATAAGCTTAGCTGATAAGCCAGGAGTTAGAACGTCTTCGACAAGTTGATCAAAACTGAAATCATCATCAAATATGATAGCATACACTCAAACAGTTAGATCAATAAAAGAGCTTATAAAGAATAAAACGAAGGCAAACATCAAGGTTCAATAACATGCCTGGCCAAGCATACAGCAAGAAGTCCAGTGGAGTAAGTTACTAGCATTTCAGAATCAGGCATCTTCTGTTTAGTTGTGCTATGATTAGAGTTACACTCTTCATCAGATGACAAAGGCATCTCTTCCATCACCCAGCCCCTTATGTTAGATAGTACATCATCATCAAATATATGGGGATACTGCACGTAGATGTGTATAGGATTAAATCAGAATCCTATACATAATTAAAGAAGCCAAAATTGACAGTTTCAAATAGGATATTAGAGCAGAGGTATAAGAAGATATGATTTGGAAAAAATACACAAAGCATAAGTTTGCCGTTATTATACCATCCAGGTTACTGAACAACTGACAAGAAGCCTCACAGAAGCAGCCCGTACAGATACTGAATATCTAGATGCAGTGAGAAAATTTGAAGATATAAGTTTAAAAAATTCATCGTTCTCCTGCACAAGAAAAAAGTGACTGGTTAAGAACTACATTCATAGAGCCACGCACAAAGCACTATTTTCCTACATCATCGGACTATTCAGAAGTGGTTTAAAAGAGGAAAAAATCACAAATCAGCTCACAGGAATCCAGTCTATTTAATACAAAAGCAATGGGTAGGGACAATGGAAATTATAACAAAAAGCTTACTACCCTAATCAGATTCCCAAGACGACCAACATTGTGGGAAGACCGTCCATTACTTGTTGGAGAACCAGTTGCATCTTCCAGGTATCTAGAGATACAAAATTTTAAAGATTAAAATAATGAAAACATTTTAAAACAAGGAAAAAGCTGACTTTCAAGATGCCATTCATTCCACAATAAAAGAATAAAAGCTTTAGTTAATCTCTGGAAAAACAGCACTAAGCATACTAAGCCAGCCACTAATAACCATTATTATAAATTGATACGCAACGGAAAAGCGATTAACTAAATAAAGGCTTCGTATGGTGAGGAAGTTGAAGATGTATGAGAAGCCTATAACCTCGTTCTCTCCTAAACATATAGCAGCCCATTTAAGTGATACACCCAACACATGCCAACTTTCTAATACTTATCAGGCCAATAAATGAAACGAGAACCATACACCAAAAACAAAACTACGTAGTTTACAATTACACCAAAAGGTATCCACAAGTAAATTTCATTCCGCCACCTCTCGCTCATGAAAAAAAACTCGTGGTTAATGGCAATTAGCAGACTAGACATTTAAGTAAAAGTAGATTTTTATAATTTACATCGCATCAACAACCTGGCCTCTTGAGTCTCCAAAAGGGTGGAGAGGGCATGAAGTACACTCGGGCTAGGGTTATCCGGATTTGCAGTTATCTTATCAATCAATGAATGCGCCTTTGCAATCAAGACATCATTTTCATCTTCCTCTATATTCTCGGCCGATACGGCCACCAATTGCGATGCTTCGTCCTGTAGTTGAGTCTCCGTTTCCCCATGGCTCTCCATAACTTCAAGAAACAACGGAAGCTATGCGTATATATACAAGAACTATTACATACGAAATTTAAACAGAAAAACGATCGATCATCGATAAACGTGAGATTTCCAATGTATCGAGATTGCGGTTTAAGCAGAGGATTATCGGACCGTAATTTCAGAGGTTCCTCCCTCCCGCCGCTTATATAGAGGCACGGAATTGAAGAAGTGAAGAATGTACAAGAAATGCAGCGTGAAGTACTGCACTGATGTGGGGCGTGTCTGATAGGTTAAAATATGGATTTAAAATGAGTATGGAAATTAAAGTGATATTTGGGCCTTTGGCACTAATTAAATATATATTTTTTTATCTATTTTACCCTTGAATAATTAAGATATGTAATTCTTCTTCATTATAAATCATGTAAATTAATTATTATGTACTCATTATATTATCTATTTTAATTCCCTCCCATTCATCTCAAATCCTGACTTGTTTTCTATCATCCATGTTCTTAACGAGGAAAATATGAATATTGTCAGTAATATAGGGTTAGTTGGTATTTAAGTATTATCCCTATCAATATCGGGTTATTCAAACTACTATGCCATTTATTTTGGTCGTACTATCGGTACGGTACAAAAAGTTCAATTTTATATCGGTATGATACGAAAAGTTTAGTTTTAAAATATTGATGGAATTCACTTTTTAAAAATATAGTAAACTTACAAAAATTTACAATTGAAAATTATAAGTTTGCTAACATTGTGAATGGATGAAAGAATAAATATTTATAAATAATATTGATATTAAGAATAAAAAAATATGACATATAAAGAAAAAACTAATGTAGAGAAATAGATCAAAGTTTCTAGATGAAAATGATTGAAGATAGTTAAATCCATGCTTCTAGTGGGTCATGCCCAAATTGGCTACTCCTACCATAGGTTTGAAATGGTCTTCCTTATCTAATGAACCAGTTTAATTTAATTTATCAATATTTTCATACCGACTTAAAATACTGTTATCATTTGGCCGATATAACCGTTTGGGTCAATATACTAGTTTTTATCACGTAACAAGTTTTTTATTATTTAAAAATAGTTTTTGATGAGGACTCCATGGTCGGGTATCCCGCAATAGCTAAGGCTAAGTTGCACTGGACCAACCCAGATAACAAAACGCGAACTCGCGTGGCTCAGAATCCTTAGCTTAACATATTTGAAACAACTTGCCCGATGGCCCAACAATATTTTAGGATCGAAACTGGACTTAGGCGGAATTAAGAATATCCGATGACCGAACTCGAAGATCGGTCCAAACGGTTACTTCCCACACATCCTACGTCCCGAGCGTCCCCCGCGTTCACGCTTCGGGCCTAGTCACGTTGTTAATGCTTCGGGTCCAACCATGTTTTCCAACGTGTGAAAACAACCATCAAACTCCGATTACTTTAGGCCATGGGACACAGTTAGATGGCCGTATCAACCAAGTTGATCCCGATTGAACCAAGTCTGGAAAGAAACCAGAGACGCTGGGAAAAGGGGGGGACATCGCTTGTTCAGGGCAGAGCTGCATACTCAGCGCACGGCAAGCTAGACAGCGTGCCTGCCAGAATCGTATAAACCTTCCTAGGCCAGGAGACAATCGGTTAGCGGCACCAAAAGACCTGACGCCACGCAGCCAAACAGAGTCACCCTCTGCAGTATCCCCACCCGACATAGGCTGACCTGGCCGCATGAGACAAGCACAAAACGACACTCTCGCATTCATATAGCTAGAGAGGCATATAAAAGGAACACTTAGGAAGTAGAGGAGGGGACCGGCCCTTGCTGTTTCCTCAAGAAAATTTTTCCTTACCAAGCTATTTTGAGTCATCTCTCTTTGTAACGAACGGTTTGATTAGTGAATCGACTAAAGGCATTTCTAACTCTTAGTCAAGTGGTTTTTTCCCTATTTCTAAGGGTTTTCCACTATAAAATTGATGTGTCATTTTCCTTTTTATTCATTATCATTTCCCCCACATTAAATAAATTAAAACCGAGTTCGTCTTACAATGAACCAGACGACTGTTGGTATCCCGGGTTTTTTTTACCACAATAGTTTGGCTCCATCCGTAGGAACGATTTTCTAATCCTCATTTGAGGTTTCTCCATGGGATAGGATAATCAAAGGCATGACGACTGGAATTTCGACGAATGACAGTGACATGCTTCCCACAGTCTTCCAGCCTCAACGTTCTCTCTGCAGGATCTGGAGGCTGTTGTTCGGAAGGTGGTATTGGAGATTACGTCGGAGAAAAGTTGGACAGAACCACTGGCTGTAACAAGCCCTGTTCCTACAAACAGATGGTACGAGAGTGACCCTGAAGAGCGCAACCCCGATGAAGAGGAGATTATAAGGCGCGGGGTGACTATGAGGAGGCCAATGTATCGTTCTACTCCGCCTCCTCCAACTAGAGTTCCCACTCTCGCTTCTGAGTGGAAACTGGTGGAAAATGACCCGAGTATATCTACAAGGTTCTATGGGCTTACCGAACTACACCCCTCTCAACGACCCTAAAATCACAATTCTCACTGGTAAATGGGTCCGAAGCAGTTAGCCCAGTAGAGGTGGCCATCCGATCGGCCCGAATATCTCAATACAATGAGCATATGAATGGCGAAAGGAGATTGTTAGATCTCGAGATGATTGAGGAAAAGAGAAATGCGATTTACGCGCGGATGTGTTCTTATCAACGAACAATGGAATGAGCTCATAACAAACGGGTCCTACCAAGGGAGTTCTCTGAAGGCGACTTCGTCCTTAAAACATAAGGGTTCAGAGGAACGTCGGAAAGCTGGAGAGAAATTGGGAAGGACCCTATCGGGTATTGAAGAAACTGGAATCTGACGTCTATAAACTGGAAACGTTGGATGGTGATGAGATCCCCCGAACTTGGAACGTCATGAATCTAAGGCGGTATTTCTTATAAATATTTGATTATCAATAATAGTTCTGGCTCAACAAATATACATTCTTTTAAATGTAGACATAGTACAAATAAGCATAATACAAATTGTTTCTAATCAAATGATGGACCGATTCTGGAGTCGGATATTTTAGGACGAGTCTGTACTGGTGACCGAAGCTATTCATCCGTAAGGCTCCCAAGTAGCAGTGATAGCTCTGACAAGTCAGATGTTCCTACGCTTGCCCAGTCCCGAGGATGAGTCGCGATGCTCCTAGAACTCACTACGAACTAAACATCCCCTTCAACGGCTTTCATTCTTCGGAAATAGCTCTTATACCTCTGAAACCTGCTACAAAAGAACGAATGAGAGTCAGCTTTATCGAAATACAAGCTTAGGCTCGAAGGGGGATATATGCAGAACCAAAGCTAGGCCAATACATCCTACGTGACTTAAATAGAACCGGGGTTTGGCCGAAGCTTGCCATGGGACTCATAATGAACCAGGGCCACGCCTCCCCGGTTCAATCATGATCCCGAGGACGGAGTAAGAGTGATCCACACACATTTATAAGTCCAGTTCAGTTAAACCCAATCAAACCAAACCTAAGGTAGGGTTGGGGACCTAAGAGTTTGCACTCTCTAGTCAGCCCCGACCTTATACTTAACCAAAATCAAGAACAAACTTAAAAAACGTTCTAAGGTCGGGCTACTCTTTGCTCGTAGCAATAAAAAATAAACGTCACTATGTACACGTAGCTATCCGGAAACAAAGCAAAAGTCGGGCAGTGGATCTCCCGAAGTACGACCGCTACGAACGGGTGTAGCGGAAAACGCAACCCGCACTTTAGGGAGGCGTAACTGACCAGAATGACACTTGCCGGAACGTTCATTTCCGCTGGAAGAAAACATGGAACATTTTCTCATCCCTTCCAAATGGAATAATGAGCTGGAATCGAAAACCTAGACCTAAGTTCTTCGATATCCAACTCAGACATGGCCTGGTATCTCATCCTACGAGGAGCCATAGCTATTACCTTAAAGAAAACTTATCGAAATGGGTTGAAACGTAGGCAAGAACGAAGATGTAGAGCGTTTCTGGTGTAGTCAATTTTTTTGCAAAATGACGGTGAGGATGAATAGTCCCTGAAACCCCGATTTAAATAGTAATTTCCCGACCAATCGCAAGATGCCACGTATGACTACCGTAGGCGGTTGCAGTCCGTATGCATTCATCATGCCTGTCATGTAACAGAATACGGAAAGACGCAGATTTGGATATTAACGTTTAAATAAAAATAACACGAAAATGGCCGTTACAATATGTTGAAATTCAAAATCAATATTTCAAATTGGCTAAGTATAGGGTCGGTCCCATGGACGCTTGTTACAATCGGTTTCGATCCTATGTTCGCCCGAACATAAATAACATCATGTAATTGGCCTTGCGTCACATTTACAATGACAACCAAGCCCGAGGGGCTAGTGATGAGGATTCCAGGGCCGGGTATCCCGCAATGGCTAAGGCCAAGTTGCACTAGGCCAACCCAAATAACAAAAGACGAACTCGCGCGGTCTAGAATCCTTAGCTTAACATATTTGAAACAACTTGCCCGATGGCCCAACAATATTTTAAGACCGAAGCTGGACTTAGGTGGAATTAGGAATATCCGAGGACCGAGCTCAAAGATCGGTCCAAACGGTTACTTCCCACACATCCTACACCCCGGGCCTCTGTCTGCGTTCCACGCTTTGGGCCTAGTCACGTTGTTAGTGCTTCGGGTCCAGCCATGTTTTCCAACATGTGAAAACAACCCTCAAACTCTGATCACTTTAGGCCAGGGGACACAATTAGATGGCCGTATCAACCAAGTTGATCCCGATCGAACCAAGTCTGGAAAGAAACCAGAGACGCTGGGAAAAGGGGGGACAACGCCTATCCAGGGCTGAGCCGCATACTCAGCGCACGGCAAGCTAGACAGCATGCCTGCCGGAACCGTACAAACCTTCCTAGGCCAGGAGACAGTCGGTTATCGGCGCCGAAAGGCCTAACGCCGCGCAGCCAAACAAAGTCACGCCCGGCGGTGTCCCCACCCGACATAGGTTGACCTGGCCGCATGAGACAAGCACAAAACGACACCCTCGCGTTTATACAGCTATGGAGGTATATAAAAAGAACACTTAGGAAGTGGAGGAGGGGACCGTCCCTTGTTGTTTCCTCGAGAACATTTTTCCTTACCAAGCTATTTTGAGTCATCTCTCTTTGTAACGAATGACTTGATTAATAAATCGACTAAGGGTATTTCTAGCTCTTAGTTAAGTGGTTTTTTCCCTATTTTCAGGGGTTTTCCACTATAAAATTGCTGTGTCCTTTTCATTTTTATTCATAATCGTTTCCCCTATATTAAATAAATTAAAACCAAGTTCGTCTTGCAACGAACCGGATACTTTTGGTACCCCAGGTTTTTTTACCACAACAATTTTTATTATTTTATTTTAGGATCGGATACGTAAAACCCCAAAATCCAACCTAATACCAGCCGGTCATAAAACATTGATTCAAATAAATCGTGTCGTTTGCGAGTCATTGAGTCGGTTCGATCAGAATCGAGTTATTTGAGATTTACGAATTGAGTTGATCTTTAATCGAAATTGAATTTCTAACCACTTAATATTTTTAACTTATTTGAGGTTTACGAACTGATTCGTAAATCAATAATATTATATGTACTTGAATAATTCCAGCTCAACAAGAGTTAAACATCAATGCGTTGTCACGAACGATCCAATATCCCTAATAAAAATAAATTAATAACATTTTTTTATAAAATATAATAATAAAAAATGTTGAATTAAAGAAGAAACACAATAACCTAAATGTAAACTCTAAATTAAAGATAAAAAATTCATGTAAGTATGATTAATATTTTATTTTGTGAAAAATATGTATATTAAATTCACGAATTAGAATACTATTTTTAAAATTAAGTTGAGTTTGATTAAAAATCAGAATTTGTATAAATTATAATTAAAATTTAAAATGATATATTTTAAACTGTATAATCTGTTTTTTATTGAAAAAGTAATTACAATTAAAATTTGAAAATAATCTGAAAATGGCCTGAAATGCAAATACTCAAAA
The DNA here is from genome assembly GCA_009725065.1 of Utricularia reniformis. NCBI lineage: Eukaryota > Viridiplantae > Streptophyta > Magnoliopsida > Lamiales > Lentibulariaceae > Utricularia > Utricularia reniformis. The sequence goes on along the minus strand of RWGZ01001240.1, from coordinate 14,242 downwards.
GTACGACTCTACAGGGAAAAGGCTGCCCAAAAAGCTGAATACATTCAAGTTATTGACAATATTGCCCCTGATCGAGGGATTGATGTGGCCTTTGGATCGTCATTTCACTAGCACTCCTTCTGCCTGCAACCTTGCACCCCATGGGGAATTCACATCTCGAGGGCCATTATGATATCTGCTGCCGCTTCTTTCAATCCACCACCAAACGGAGCTGTTCAGAAATAATAACAGAATTTAATTCAGTTCGCTGCGCTTCAGACTACTACTGAGTTCTCTTAACAAAGATAAGAAAAATGAGATAAGGAAATGCTCTTATTCATGTTGTTTGTGTTTGTGGGGATCAAGGTAATAATTTTTCTTGTCTGTGTGATATTCTTATAGCGACCCACCTCATGTTTCTCTGGTCTTTCCATATTTTTCTGGGTTTTATTTTTCAAACCAAGTTTACCCAGATTTTACAGTTTTCCCCTATCGTAGATTATTATGAATGAATACAAACAACTAAAAGAAGCCTTTTTTCTTCAGAGGAGAATAATTCGGAAGTAGAAGTGATTTATATCCCGCATTTCTGTTGTGGAGCTCAAAAACATGTCTCAAACTAACTGGGAAGCGGACAAAATGTAAGCTTGCTCTGTTTATGCGTAGTTGCTTTCTTTAATTCTAACCAATACCTGGGAAATATCTCTCTAGGTTGGATGTCTACATTCATGATTATTTACTCAAAAGAGATTTGAAGGCCACTGCTCAGGCTTTTCAAGCTGAAGGAAAAGTGTCATCTGATCCTGTTGGTGTGTTAAAACTGAACTTAAGAAGATTGAAAACATACGCTAATGTCAAGTTCCTTTGTATTCTAATTGAGTTATTTGTGTGTTTTTAGCTATTGATGCACCAGGTGGATTTCTCTTTGAATGGTGGTCGGTGTTTTGGGATATATTTATTGCCAGAACAAATGAAGAGCATTCTGAAGTTGCTGCTTCATATATTGAGGTGAGTTACAACTTGGAAATATGAGGCTGCTTTGAATGCTGTTCATTTTCTGTTCCTTCGATCTAATTCATACTCCGGACTTTGACTATCCTAAATTCCTTTATGCTATGCAGTTGATCAGTATGATTTTATTTTTTTACATTTTTGTGCGATTGAACTCAGCTAATGAAGGCTCGGGAACAACAGCAGCAGCAACAGACAAGTCAGTTTCAACACTCCCAACAGCAGCAGCAACAACTTCAGATGCAACAGATTTTTATGCAGAGGCAAGCTCAACAGCAGCAGCAACAACAGCAGCAACATCAACAGCAGTCGCAACAACAGCAAAGGCAGCAAGAACAGCAGCAGGCACATCAAACACAGTGTAATGATAGTGGGCACCTTTTGAATAGTGCATCAAATGGGATTGTTAATGATCCTCTTATGAGAAAAAATCCTGGAACTGCAAATGCATTGGCAACCAAAATGTATGAAGAAAGCCTTAAGCTCCCTGTTCCAAGGGAAGCTTTGGATGATCCAGTTTTGAAGGTACTACATAATTGTTTTTTTATTGCCTGCTAAAGACTCTGAAATACTTTTATTTGCTCCCAGCAAAGATTCGGTGACAATGTTGGACAACTCTTGGATCCAAATCATGCATTAGTAATGAAATCAGCTTCTGCCACTGGACAACAATCTGGGTATTAACTTGTGTTATTTGTTTATTTAAATATATTCGTAGAATATACCATATTTCTGCCTTCGTGCTGGTGTATTCGATAGGGTGCAATTTATGTATGGATAATGCCAAATGGAATAATCTATTGTCTTTCATTTTTCTGATCATAGGCAAGTCTTGCATGGTAATGCTGGTGGTATTTCTCCACAAATTCAGGCACGAGGCCAACAATTTTCAGGGTGTACCCCTGTAAGTATTTTATTTCTCTTGCTGATTTTCCTTTTGAGTTTTGGAAAATTCGCTTAGACTTACTTCATGCTCATGTGAATCTTTTCTAGGATATTAAACCCGACATTAATCCTATAATGAACCAAAGAGGTGCAGGGCCTGAGGGATCATTGATTGGAATTCCTGGTATGCCTCCATTTTGGCCAGCTTGATTTAGTAATTTTGTCTTAGCAGTGTAAATATATTCGAATGAAGAACATTTTAGATTACACAAAAACGTTAGAGCACCATTACGCTTGCTTTGCTAACATGTATTTTGTTAATATTTCCCGGGCTTGACTTAAAAATTATATGATCACTTTAGGGTCAAATCCCGGAAGCAATAATTTAACTTTGAAAGGGTGGCCCCTAACAGTAAGTATCTTCATATTGTATTTAACCTCTCTTCTTGTCTTTATCTTTTTTTATGTTTTATTAAAATTCATCTGGACTGTATCATTTGGCATAGAGATGAGCATGTCCAGACAGATCCCGATTTTTGTTCCTTGCGTTGCTTTCATCGACTCAAGCTATTTTTTCTACAATTTCTCGTCTTAGTGAAGTAGCTTGCTCTGTATGCGATTCTACTTCAATTATTTTGTTCAAATTCTGAAAAAATGTAATTTTTCGAACAGGGTCTGGATCAGCTTCGCTCCGGGCTTCTCCAGCAACCAAAGTCATTTATGCAGGGTTCTCAGCCTTTCCATCAATTACAAATGTTGGCACCTCAGCAACAACAGCATCTTATGCTTGCACAACAGGGTTTAGGTTCCCCTTCAGCTAATGATTTGGAGAGGAGAAGGCTAAAAATGCTTCTCAATAACCGAAGTTTGTCTATGGGAAAAGATGGGTCCTCGAATTCAGTTGGTGACTTAGTTTCTAATATTGGATCTCCTTTACAAGCTGGTTGCCAAGTTATGCCTCGTGCAGATTCTGAGATGTTAATGAAGGTCTGTCTCCTTGTTCTTTCTGTTCTCGTTTTATTCGATCTAATAATTTTAGCCTTTTATTCATTACTCCACGTTTCTTCGTTGTTTAGTTAAAAATTGCACAAATGCACCAGCAACAACAACAGCAGCAGCTGCAGCAAAGCAATAATCCAACGCAGCAGCCTCAGATTTCTAGTCACAGTAATCAGCAAGATAAAGTTATGAGTTCTGGCAATGTTACGTGTGATAGCAACATGCCTAATTCTCTAAGAGGAAACGATCTGGTACATTACCTTTGTCGAATCTTAAGGTATTATCGTGTGATAGCTTACTTGTACATGCATATTGTTATTTACTTCAAGGGGTTAAAGAGTCAAACGGGGAGAAAACGGAAGCAGCCCGTGTCATCATCTGGTCCTGCGAATAGCTCAGGAACGGCAAATACAGCTGGCCCGTCTCCAAGTTCTGCTCCATCAACACCGTCAACTCACACCGCAGGTGACGTGATTTCAGTACCGTCATTGCCCCACAATGGTACATCTTCGAAACCAATGATGATGTTCGGAACTGATAACAGTAGTTCCCTCGCATCACCATCAAACCAGTTGGTAAGAGTTATTTTATCAGCCCATGTTTTGCTTAAAAACTCTAAAATTAAAGATGATAAACATCTCGACTTCTTAGTTGTAATTTGTGTTTTAATAGTGGGATGATAAAGATCTTGTTCAAACTGATATGGATCGCTTTGTCGATGATGTCGAAGATAATGTAGAGTCTTTTTTATCACATGATGATACCGATCCTCGAGATGCAGTTTCCCGTTGCATGGATGTTAGCAAGGGTATTATGGTCTTTACATTTTGCTTTTTCTTACGTATCGAAAAATCACGTGCTTCGTTTTGTGAGTTATTCAGGATTCTCATTTGCCGAAGTGAATTCTGTCCGAGCAAGTGGTAGTAAAGTTGCTTGTTGCCATTTCTCTTCAGATGGGAAATTACTTGCCAGTGGTGGTCATGACAAAAAGGTGAGTTCAAGCCAAATAGATCGTATATTTGATCACGAAGCTTAACGATTTTAATCTATTCGAAGGTTGTTTTATGGTATACCGATACATTGAAGCCGAAAGCTACACTTGAAGAGCACACTTCACTTATTACTGATATTCGATTCAGTCCAAGCATGGCTCGTCTTGCTACATCATCTTTCGACAAAACTGTACGAGTTTGGGATGCAGATAATGTAAGTACATAATAAAAACTTCCCATGAATTCGTATTACTTTTAACGAGATGAATATACGCAGCCTGGCTACACTCTCCGTATCTTTACCGGGCATTCTTCGAGTGTAATGTCAGTCGACTTTCACCCGAACAAAGATGATCTCATTTGCTCATGTGACGGTGATGGTGAAGTTCGTTACTGGAGCATCAGAAACGGAAACTGTACCAAAATCTTCAAGGTTCAACTTTCGAAACACAAAAGTATATCGTTCGATTTCCTAACTTCGTGTTCAGGCTGGTACAGCTCAAGTTAGATTCCAACCCCGGCTCGGTCGATATCTCGCTGCAGCATCCGAGAATGTCGTGTCTATACTCGATGTAGATACACAGGCTTGTCGACACTCGTTAAAGGTTCATTTCTCATTTTCCTTCCCATTCGTATTCGTTAACACACGATTGCTTGTTTATTCATTCAGGGCCATACAAAACTGATTCATTCGATTTGCTGGGATCCTTCCGGGGAGCTACTTGCATCAGTGAGCGAGGATTCGGTTCGAGTTTGGACACTAAGAAACTGTAACGAAGAAGGCGAATGCTTACACGAACTTCAGTGTAACGGGAACAAATTTCATTCGTGTGCTTTTCATCCGAGTTATTCATCGTTGCTCGTGATCGGTTGCTTTCAGGCAAGTTTGTGCTTAAAAATTCATCGACAAGTGCGTTTTGATTAACATATGATATTTGTAGTCACTTGAGCTATGGAATACGACGGAAAACAAGACGATGACACTCCCGGCACACGAAGGATTGATCGCGTCTTTGGCTGTTTCGGGAGTAGCTGGACTTATTGCTTCTGCGAGTCATGACAAGACAATCAAACTTTGGAAATGAATGATTCGGATTCTGTGTTTTGTTCAAACGTGATGTTTGTTGTCTGTTTATCCTTTTTGCTTGTACCTGAAACTGGGGGTTTAGTTTAATTTTAGTATTAATTAGATTTTAGCTATCCCATTTGAGTTATGTATAACTAATATTTTCTAATTTACGAAATTGTAAGAATGACATTTTTTGTGGTCTGAAAACCGGGGTACTAACAGTCGTTCGATTCGTTGTAAGACGAATTCGGTTTTAATTTGTTTAATGTGGGGGGAAACGATTTTGAATAAAAAGAAAAGGAGCACGATAAATTTAGAGTGGAAAACCCCTAGAAAATTGAGAATAAACTAGTTGACTAAGAGTTAGAAATATCCTTAGCCGATTCACTAATCAAATCATTTATTAAAGACATGAGATTGTTAATTAAGATAGCAAGGAAACGCTTAAGAAGACACAACCAAAGCCGGGAGGAATCCTTTTTCAGTTTCTAAAGTATTCCTTTTAAATGTCTTTCTCACTGTGTGAACAAAAGTGTATCGTTTTGTGCTTGTCTCATGCGGCTATGTCAACCTATGTCGGGTGGGAACGCTGCCAAGTGTGACCCTATTTGGCTGCGTGGCGTCAGACCTTTCGGCGCCGCTAACCGATTGTCTCTTGACCGGAAGGAGGTTCGTACGGTTCTGTCAGGCACCTCTCTGAAAAGGTTATCGGAGGTTGTTGTCACTTGTTGAGAAATATGGATAGCCCGAAGCGCAGTCTGTGCGATCTGGACCGAAGGGTGGAGGACACGGTTGAACTCGTAAGGCAAGACATGTAGTTGTGACCGTCAGGACTGATCGGTCCCGATTGAGGGAACCATGTACAATTCTGGCCTTCGGTCTCCTATCGCTAAGCATGGACTTTTGACAGGTTTTTGGATCCATCTATCTTCATCGGGTCGCACGTTTATTGGAAGTTGGATCTGGGCCTCCAAGTTCAGTTTCTGTCACTTGGGCCGGCCTAGCAAGACTTGGGCTTAACCTGGTTTGGGGTACTGGGATCCGAATGCCTCATCAACATCTAAAGTTATCAATATCGTTTGTTTTTTACACCGTTAATGTTTTAAATATAACATCCGGTTTAAAACATTAACGGATGTAAAATATGATATACTATTTGACTATAGCACCCTATTTTGTTCACTGTTTTAAATTTCCGGTATATCGGAGATTTCGGGCGTATCGGATTCGGCCGGTACGAGTATTTTGCGGGTCGGGTCAGGTTTTTTTCGGGTTGAATCGGGTTTTGTTTTAAAAAAATAAAATATGAATATTTTATAATTTGATTTATTTTAATATTCTAGCACATATCCTGTATACCCGATACATATCCGATATACCAGCCGGTTACAGGTTTTTAAAACATTGATTTTGTTAACATGATATAGCTCACGTTTGTTTTTGTTTTTTATGGGCTGTATAAAATATGCTAATAACATCTTAAGTTACCGACACATCTTCTAATAACAGTGTTAATGTTTTATATTATTACGTAGTTTACTCAAATTTCAATGATCAATTTTATATAATTTTTTAGAGGTAAATCATGCAAAAATGAAAAACGTTTACCCATCAGAAATGACAAGAGTAACTAAATAGTTGTACAGAAGAACTTCAACAGTAAAGTTGAGGAGAAAACCGGAATTTCAATAATCTCTCAACAAATTTGTGTTAAAAGAATGGGAAAATTGTGTTGAAGTGAAAAGGAACTCATCTCACACATCCAAACTATCCAAAAAACTCTGCAGTTCCTTCAATCCTTCAGCCGAAATGCTTCGATGAACTCTTTCCCGAGGAAGAATCAAATTCGGAGGCGCTTCTGCTCGAAAACAAACAACAATAACCGATAAATTATCTCCACTTCTTCGTTTCAAAGCTTCGTCCACAAGTTCCCTGCTGCATTTTATTGGATCATTGTGAATTTGAAGTCGTCTACGAGCAAAATCAACTGCATTTTGATTCATAAACACATCCCAAAATCCATCGCAACCGATTAGTAGAAACTCGTCTTCTCCGGTTAGTTTTGTGCTCATTAATTCTGGCTCTGCTGTTAAAGGACCACCAGCATCACATTTTAGTCCTTCCATATGCCAATCTCCAAGAGCTCGAGCCACATTTAGTTGACCGTTAAGATAACCGTCACATACATAGCCTCCAGAGGCTTCAATACGTTGCTTTTCTTCGATGCAAATTGGCTTATGATCTCTTGACATTTCAACTGCTGCACCTCGACGAGAGAGTACAGCTCTGCAGTCCCCAGCATTGGCGACTACGAGTGAACTGCAATTTTACCAACAAGTGGTTTCAGAAATAAACAAGGGACAAAGAAAAATAATTGTACTTCGGAAGACTATAACGACCTTCCGATAACAAGAGCTGCCAAAGCAGTGGTGCCGGAGGCAAGATCGGCATTTAAAGAGCAAGCGTCAGCAAAAGCAGCATCTGTTTGGAAAAATGCTGATGTGATTGCTCTCTCGATCTCCTCAGGGAAATCTTCATCGTGGACAATGAACCTCGGCAGATGATGACACACAAAATCCGCAGCATGTTTTCCACCATGCCCATCAAAAACCTGAAAAAGGAATTTAAAAACAACAAAACAAGTCGACTAACCAAGTAATAGTAGCAATTTCCATCCGTATGTATCACAAGATTTAATGAGAGAATCAAATCAAACTCAATATACAATCATACCCCTAAAAAGCTTGAGATACAGAATTTCTAATGAATGACTAATTTTATGTATTTGGATCCTACGCTCACAGATGATCATTAAATATGTAAAAATAAAAACATTTATTGCACAAGATTTACCCCATAAAAAGCACTTGGTCCTCCTGTGGAAACATTTCTTCCATACACAAGCATTAAATCATCAGAACAAACATAGACATCCTCCATGCTTGAGCGTGAGCCAATATCTGCCCATGCACCGGAGCGAAGCAGTGGATATTCCATGCCATCATTGTTTTCTTTAATGAATCTATCATCTATTGATGTATTAGAGGATCTAATCTCCACCTGCTATTATACTAATTTTATGAATCGGGGAATGTTGCAATACATTGAATATAACAATGTTTCCTTAAAAGAATTGATTCTAATCATGATATATGACAGATTTCATTTAGCATACCTCATAATAAAATAAATTGATCAAAAAAAAGAAACAATCAAAGAAGCTAAAAGGGCAATAATTCCCTGGAAAATCTGAGAAAAAGGTCATAAATGCCGTACTATTATCATATTTCCACTACCACAACTTGAAATAAAAATAATTAGATACACAAAAAAACGACTCATTGCAAAATAATTCCAAACAAAATAATCACAATCTAAAAAAGCAAGAACAGTAAAGGGCTTCTAAAACAACTTTACCAAAGCCACATAAATGAAAAGAGTTAAGATACCATGCTTTTATCATACAAGGATGAAACAATAAAAGAGAATGAAAAGAACTTGAAACTCAACAGGAATTTCCAAAGCGCCACGGCGAACGAGGGTCCTAGAACACAAACTCAGCGTTCCAGTAGAGTCCAAGCGCTGTCGATAAGTCTCCCGGCCGATAAAGGTGGGAACAGGCGGTCGGCCGTTTCCATTGGCGTTGCTACCATCCACATTGTTGACTACAACTCTACTGCCCTCCATTACGAATCTCCAACATCACAACAACTTAGGAAAGTTACGAAGCAAACAAAAATAGAGCCTCAATATTATTAGTATACTCCTAGCAGATGAGATAACTAGTGAATAGAGATGGAGACTAGGGTTTTAATGAATTGGGAATTGAGAAACTTCGGGTTTGGGTCAGCACAGTAGACTAGGGTTCGTCTAACCTATAAATTTATTTATAAGTTTTGTGTCTATTCTGAGCACATTAAAAAGAGAAACTTATAAGGTCACTTTCTATTTTTTATATAATTTAAATGTGATATTTCAAAAGTTTAAAAATTACGTACTAAATTCAGAAAACATTTTTCAATGGCTTTCGTACTCATTAAATAATATTCTTTTAAAGTTTATATTATATTTACATTATGATCAAATATAAATATTTTTTTGAATTTCGAGTGTTAACTATGCAATTATTAATTGAAAATAAATGATGTTTATAATTTTTAAAATATGAATGATAAATAGCACATATTATATCAATTTCGGATGCTTTAAATATATTACAAACTTTAAAATCGGAGTCTATACATTATTTGAAAGTTAGAGATGAGTGAAATCACTCATTTTTAAAATTAATATGTGGTATAATAATTATCGAATAGAAACCTATTGGAATACTATTACGTGATATTGATAAAATAATTATAGTAATATTTACAAATATGTTCATTAAAAATAGAAAATGCATCAATTAAAAGTAAGAATCAATTTCAAAATATATTTCCAAAAATTAAATATTTTAAATATTACTATTTTGGAAAAGAACCTATTGGATTAGAGTTTGAATGTCTTAATAACACCGTATAAAAAGGAGATGTAAATTTAGTAATCATAGTTTTATATTTTTGATAATTTTAATATTCAAATTTTATAATTATAACAAATTTTGATTCTCAAAGTTTGAAAATTCCAGAATCAATTCTCATTTATATGTTTTGATAAAATCAATTCTTAAAATTTAACATATATAACATATTTAATCCCAAAAATTTTAAATTTTAACAAATGATATCCTATAATCAAAAGCAAATTCAAGGACCATTTTGCAATTTTAAGAATATAGTTTGACAAATATTGCAACTTTAAAAGTTCATTGACTAAATATATCATCACAAATTATGAAGATCAAAATTACTATGCAGCATTGACTCGTCCGACTGACTCGACACGACTCGACAAAAGTATAAGAGTCAGATTTTCGACTCGGCTCATATTATTAAATAAAATAATATTAATTAAAAGCAAAATTTTTAAAAGTAATTGTTAGAATTTGTAGAAAATTGCATAAAGTCTTAAAACTACAAATATTTATCAATTCATTATATAAGAAAATTTAACTTATAAAAAATGAATATCGTTCGTCGATTCTACCATCTCCACAAAAAAAACCACTTTTTGATCCATCATCGCTTGTACGAAGAATTCACAAGTAGATCGACAACATTAAAAAATCGTGAAAGCACATAAGATACATTTCCGATGAATAAAAAAATCAAATTAAGAAAGAAATCAAAACGACGTCGTTTTGTGTCAAGTGTCAAAAGTCGGAGCGAATCGGAGAGTCCGACTCGACTCGACAAGCGAAAATATGAAAAATTGAAGAGTCGGTGCCGCGTAGCAAAATTGTACAAATTTAAAGACTAAATGCACCATTTTCCCTTATAAAAATGATCATTTTTTATATAAAACATATCTATCCTTAATCATACGGTCACACAAATTCTAGTAAATCAATTCATTTTAGAGCATTAAAAATTTGAATTTAATATGTGGCTAAAGTAACCCAATGTAGCAAACATTTCATTACACCATTAGCTAAAACAATAAGCTTGAAACATGAATAAGAACATCTTCATGAGATCCTTTTAAACCAAAACAGATACTAAACCACATGAATCTCAAGGCAAAAAAAAGCCTAAAATACAACTCAGTGATGGAGAAGCTTGTGAAACAAAAATCCATCATACTTCTTTCAAGTAACAAAACTCGGCATCGACCAACCGCAGATATGCTCCCAAGATGAATAAAATTCACATTAATCATCGAGATAGTAATACGAACCTGCAGCCTTCTGCTCCCGGTCCTTGGTTGATTCTAGTTTGTTGATTCTGGGACGAAAATTCGTAGGGTCTCTTCTGAATGTAATATCCAAATGCTGCGTGCATATCATTTTGAGATTAGTAAATCACATTGTACGAGTAGTAAATGATAGTAAGGAGCAAGAGGCTTACGGATAAGAAGAGGTTCATTCCGGTGAGGAGGGATTGAGGTGAATTGGCTGAACAATCTAAGGATGGTGTTCCCTCATATACGATAACTCTATCCGCAAGGTATGTTGCCATAATGAAATCATGTTCCACTACAAAAGCAGTCTTTTTTGCATGAAGTATGAATCTTTTTATGACCTTCGAGGCTACGATACGCTGCTCGGAGTCAAGGTAGGCACTAGGTTCGTCTATTAAATATATGTCGGCAGGCTTCAAATGCACACCAGAAAAATACAAAGGATATATAACAAATCCCATTCGAACAATATAAATTCCATAAAATTTAGTATAAAGGAAATGCTAACCTTTCCAAGACAGAGAGTAAGGGCAACTCTCTGCAATTCTCCTCCAGAAAGATTCACAACCTCCTGATCCATTACTTGCTCAATCAAGAGAGGCTTCATCACATCGGAAACAAACTGGGGATGCATATAGGAATCACGGATTTTTTGATGCAACAACATTCTAACAGTAGATTGAAACTTAGGACTGATTTTCTGCGGCTTATAAGAGACATTGAATTCAGGTATTTCCACATCGGACCCTTCCACTGAATCGGGTTTTAGTAGACCAGCCTGGAAAAAGATGTAAAATCAGGGCATATTCAGATCATGAAATGAAAACACAGAAACGAATAAAGCACACCAGCATCCTTATAAAAGTCGTCTTTCCCGTCCCATTTTCACCGAGCATCACAATAATTTGTGAATCAGTGAATTCTCCCTGCAAGACCTTAAGTTTGAAATTTCCCTGAGTTTTGGACATAGTTGGATACTTATATCTAGCATATGTCTCAACATCATCGCCACTTTCTTGCACTGTCTCAGCAACCTGGGAAAAGAAATTACATCAGTGGCACTGAATTATCGTCATCAATTGAGAGTTCTTGATCAGCAATCATAGAAGTAAACTTGCCTTGAAAGTGAGGGATTCATCACGGAACCTTAAATTCTCAGTTGGAACAAATCCAGCAAGAAAGATATTAATTCCTTCTCTTACTGAAAAAGGCAGAGTCACCACACCGTACACACCAGGTTTCCCATAGAGGCAGCAGATGAAGTCAGATAAATAATCAAGCACGCTAAGATCATGCTCAACAACGATCACATAGCTGAAAGTTTTTTTTTTTTGAAAAGTATATCAATTGTAAAACAGGGAAAACTCACAGGATATACTAATGATTACAAACCTGTTAGGACGTAGCAAAGATCTGATGACTCGGGCAGCTTTAAGCCTCTGCTTAACATCAAGATAACTTGAAGGTTCATCAAACATAAAGATCTCTGCGTTCTGCACAGCAACAACAGCTATGGCAAATCTCTGAAGTTCTCCTCCAGATAGATCTCCAACATTACGGTCCATAACCTGAATCAGCTCAAGATCAACCGCAAGTTCTTCTTTCACATTTCTTTCATCTTTTTGAGCAAGAACCTGACCAACATTGCCTTGAACAGCTTTTGGGATATGGTCAACATACTGTGGCTTTATGATAGCCTGCTCAAAATAATGGTCCACGTGAACAAAAGAACACGAAATGAAAAAAATCAATACTGAATACACCTAAAACGGCTGGAAAAAATGAATATTTCAAGAAACCAAGACAAACAAATAAACAGGTAGAACTAAATTCCACAGGTAAGCACGTATAAATGTCAAACAATGAAACTGAATTAGTCACAATGCACATCCATCTAAGATACTGCTTATTTCTAGCAAACCAGCTTACAATTAACAAATTTATACACAAATGGAAAATAATCATATCCTTCAAAAAGAAAGCTGCAAGATCATTCATTCTCGAAATACATTACATCAACCTACCTTCAAATTGTCCTCCAGAATACGAGTAAAGTAATTCTGCAACTCAGAACCTCGAAAATAGGTCAAAATCTCCTGCCAGTCAGGAGGATTCTGCGAGAAAATTAATGACATGCAAAAAAAATGAGATATGTTGAAAGTGAAGAAAACAGCCAGTATAGTTAAGTGAGGTTACATTAAAGCGGCCCAAGTTAGGTTTTAGTTTCCCGGCCAAAACCTTAAGTGCTGTTGATTTTCCAATACCATTGGTACCAACCAATCCAAGCACTTGCCCCGGTCTCGGTACAGGCAATCTGTAACAATACAAATGATGACATCAAACGAAAAATCATAAGCTGGTGATAATAAACACCAAGTGGATATAACCTATGCAACTTAAATGTGTTGGGACCATAACGATGTGTCGTATCCTTCTCTAAATCTTTCGGTAAATTGATGATTTGAATTGCTTCAAATGGGCATTTCTGAAATTTAAAGAGAAAATTATTGGATAACATGACAATCTAACGCACAAATAAAATGAGGACCGTGTAATTTTAATGTTCAGCTCGCCTAACCTTAACGCAAATACCACAACCAATGCACAGTTCCTCTGAAATGAAGGCAATTTTGTCCGCCTGAGTTACCTCAATGCAGAGTTTACCTGATGTCGGTAAAATAATATATCAATTCCACTTAGGAACGTAGAAATAAAATCAGCACCTCCTCAACGAACAATCTTTACAAGAAAGAATTACCGGAAAGGCAAAAGAATCCAAATCCAGATCCAAATGTAAACTCCACAAAATCTCATTGCTAAACCCAAACGAAATATATGCGTATTTACCAGTTTTTACAACAGGACAACTCTTTTTGCACTCCTGACGACACTTTTTGGGCTTGCACTTGTCCGAACTTACTATAGCAATACGCGTCAACCTCTGCTCCGCCATCTCCCTCAATTCAACCGATTTCAACCACGATCAATAAATTCGAAACAAAAGAACCCTGATTTAGAGGCTACAAAAGCCTAATCCTAGCAACGCTGCACCCGATAGATTGAGGAGAGTCTGAAGAGCGAATCGGGGGTGGAACGGTAGGAGATAGAAAACAGTTTTCACAAGGTAGGGTTACCAATTAGAAGAAAAACTATAAAATTTTAAAATGCTATTCATTTATTTATGTTTGTCCGTACAACACCTATATTTCTCAATATCATACTGCACACTGAAATGATTAAATCAAAGAGTTAATGTTAAATAGTTTAATGGGAGGTTGAGTAGTACTTGAATCTATTTAAATATAACATTTTTATAGTTGCTAATTTCAAAATAATAATAATAATAATAATAATTTTTATGAGATTTAATTGTTTTTAAGTGATTTAACCGAATTTTTAGAAGTTGAATAAAATTTTCTATTTTTTCTACAATTTTGAAGAATAAGATCGAATTGTTTCATAACACCCAATATGTATCCATTTTTGAAAACTAAAACAAAAGATTGGAACTTCCCAAAATTGGTAAAGG
>RWGZ01001239.1:137008-208057 GCA_009725065.1 Utricularia reniformis | reverse complement strand
ATTCTGTGTAACAACATAGTTATATCATGTAAATAACAGTGATGGACAACACGAAGGGATTTATTAAATTAAAAAATGGATGAACTCCGTTTGAACATTTAATAGAAACCGAGCTCTTTTTTTTTGAAAATAAATTAAGTGGCCTTTTTAAAAACAATTTTTAATGATTCTTGGCATACATAACCTCTCTCATGGGTTTCTAAGATCATACAACTTCTATCTACATTTATTGTATTATTTTGTGTGATCAGGTACTAATTATATTTTTTAAAAAAATCATTTTATTTTCTTAAATATTTCCTACAAAACAACTTTATTTTTTATAATTCATAAAACAGCTTAAAATTAATTAATTTAAAATATAAAATTATTAGTTTTTGTGGTACAGTATATGTAATCAAAAAGTTAAATTCATATATAAATTTTATTAATTGAGTTAAACATTTAAAGTAAATGAAACAAATTTTTAATTATATTTAAATTATGGTATATGAATGTATTTATAAGATAAATATATATTTTGAAATTTTTTGAAGAGATTTAAATTCAATTAATTTATTATTTAAATAAAAAAGTTATACTTTTTAAGAAAATAAAAACAAATAATAATTAAGTGTATATTTTATAACATTTTTTTGAATTTAATATGTATAACTAAGTAATTAAATTATATATTTTTATAATAATATTTACATTTTAAAATCATCAAATCAAATTGTCACTCATGGCTATTGTAATGAAAAGAAACATATCATTGTCATTTTCAAAAGTTAATTAAAGTAATTGATATTATTAAAATTAAATATTCTGACAGTGACATGCTTATAAAAAAAGTCCTGATATTAATAATTGTTAGCCGAGATTCCTTTCTCCTAGGGCTAGTCTTTTGTTGTTTACACCACGTGTGGTTGAAATTTGACAATTATACTTATAGTTTGCCTAAGGTGCGCGGGTACATATATTCACCCACATACACAAATATTTTATAAAAAAATTAACGTTAATAAAAGTAGGATTGAAAGTTGTGCAGAAGCTCTTATAAGTCGAGAAAAGAATTACATAGGTGATTGGAAGACGGATTAAAAAGATAACAAAGATAAATTAAGAACTACATACTTTATTCATAAATTGTTTTAAAACTCATTATTTTTTACAAATTTGTGTATTTTAAAAATTTCAAACATTTATATTCATTATTTTATTATCTTGAATTTGACGCACTCTAAATCGAATACTTCTAAAATCGCCACACCCCGTAGCCCACACTTCGCACTTGTATCCTCGTACTCTTGCAACGTAGTGTTTACATTTGTTGTAATTTACTTAAATTTTATTAGAAAATAATACCTTGTTTATTTAAATTTATATCATATCATTATAATAAATCAAAATTAAAAAGAAATACAAATAATCGAAAATGTAGATAAAATGTTGCAAATGATAATCATTCAAATTTTGGTGTATCATTTTTTTCCTTTCTCAAAGTTTAGTATATCAAACAAAATCAAATTAGGTCCAAAATTATGAAAATTATTGTTTTAAAATTTTCAAAATTTTAAGATATAGGAAACTAACTTAAGATATAGTGTTTCTTGAAATATAAATAATATATCACATTTGGTTAAAAGAAAATTATGCATCATAATTAATACTTGTTGAAGTCTTTTATATTGTAATATTTTATTTTTGATATATTATATCCATGTATGCTTGATAATTGACTGGATTCTAGAAATTTAATATGGTATTAGAGTGAGTTTGAAAAATCTTGAATAACTTCCTCTAGTTTGGTCCGACTTAATGAAATTGACCAATTGATAATCAATTTATTTGAATGATCAAATCCAATTCATCTTGAGTTAAGTATATTGAAATACTAATAATATTCCACATTAGAAGTATGAAAAAAATTGAATTAGTTTATAAGAATGATTTCGAATCATAATAAATGAATTATTCAAGTTTGTTTTTTTCTATTATACAGATGTATAGTTTCCATATAAAATTATTACGCAAGAAATTTAATAAAAATTGAACTATACAAAAGACACTGAACTTATCAAAGTAACACAGAATAGATGCAGTTTTTACATATAAGAAGCACTGTTCATTAGTTCTTCTATTGCGAAAAGTGATGTTGCACGAGATCTTGTAAAAGCCCTTCAAATAGATCACAAGAATCGGTACAAGGGTAAAACATCTCTTGTCCTTGAGCTCCATTGGTGCTAAATTTTGTCGAAGCCATGAAATCAAAGTTCACAGGAGGCATCAAGCTTTGATTTTGGGGAGTGGGATGAGTGTGATATCCTTCGTATGTTGTAACAACAATGGTGGTATCATTACAACATCTCTCTACCCTTTTCTTTACATTACAAGATGAACTTGTGCATTTATAATAGCTCCTGCGATGATGCAAAGCACATAGACATTTATAATAATCATCTTAATCTCCATATTGTGTTATAATACCTGGGAAAAGGGCTGTTCTTGATAGCTTTCTGCCCGTATTTTCTCCATCTAAAACCATCTTCCAAGAGATCAATCTCAGTTTTTGTCATAAAAGCAACTCTAGGCTGTATCTCCTTCTTCATACTGGCTTTCCCTCGTTTCAGTTTCAACTCATTGTCTTTTATCTTCGAGTTTGATTGTCGTGCAAGTTCATTACTGCCTTCAGACAAGAGATTAAACATTGATGGGTCGAACTCATGCATACTGAGGAGCTCCGTGAACCCTAACGAGCTGTTCATCTGATCTTCGTCATTGAGAGAGAAAGGGATGAAAGACGGCGACATGGGTAAGTTTTGGAGATAGATACAAAGACGACAAGTCTATAAATGGAGGCTATTGGTCTCTGGCTCCTTGTAAGAGAAGAAGGAAGAGAGTGTCGTGGAGAGGAAGACTACATAGTGCTGAGTTGTTGAAATTGGAGTGTGTGATGTAGTCTTAATG
This sequence comes from Utricularia reniformis, assembly GCA_009725065.1. Taxonomy (NCBI): domain Eukaryota; kingdom Viridiplantae; phylum Streptophyta; class Magnoliopsida; order Lamiales; family Lentibulariaceae; genus Utricularia; species Utricularia reniformis. The sequence continues at coordinate 205,108 of RWGZ01001239.1, read as the reverse complement.
AATATTATATATAAATTGAGGAGATTATATTATAAAAACTTAACATAGTAATTCATTTAGGGTTTAGGAGTGATGGGTTTTAAACGGGAGAGGCCGCAGATCCATCGTGAAAGGGGACGGTGTAACGACTCGTTTTCTGTCTTACACGATATTGTCCGTTTTGGATTAGATCGACCCTAATGACACCCACATAGTTTTCACGGTTTTACTTTTCCCTAGCTCTTGCACTTCCCAGTGGATCAGTCACCCATCCATGAATTACTCCAAGGTAAGCACATTTAACTTTCCAATTCTAACGCGATCCTTGCCACTTTGCTAGTGAAAAGACATCGTGTAATGTAAGACGAATCATTATACTTAACATACTATCTTTCTCCTTCTATTGCCGATATTGGAATTTACCTAAGATGACATCTCGCACCCCCGAGGGGTTATTACAAGACATACACCCCAATGCAGCGAAAAACTCACCGTGCTGGTGTCCCATTTGTGTTCACGTGTATTTGGAAGTAATTATACAAATATATTTATTGACTTTTCAAGAATTTAGAATTGTGTTAATTAAGCACTGATAAAATTTTCAAATAAAAAATAAATAAATAATTTATAAATTCAATTATTTTTCATTTGATAATTAATTATTATGCTAGAAATTTACTAAGTTATGCAATTATTGTCAACTTGTTTCTTATTTTATATTTGAACATACTATAACTTTTAAAATTTATGATAAAACTTTTACATATCATATGATTATTATTGAGTTAATTATTACAGTATAGTTTATCATGTCTTATGGTTATATTAACTTATAACAAGATTATATTTTATATAAAAATAAACTTTGACAATCCTTAATGAATCTATCGTAATTTTCTAAAAAATAACACATCTCAAATCACATATCATGGTATATAATTTTATACTTATGGCTATAAATATAAATAAACTCAATATTTTCATTCGTGTAAATGATGGATTGATGGTCATTATTAGTTTAATTTAATGAGTGGTGTTTGTAATTAACCCCTAATGTTTAAAATAGTGTAAAGGCGGTGCCCCTAATGTTTGTAAATTGTATACAAAACCCCCGAAATTGATATAATGTGTGTGGTTGGCCCCTAAACTTTTAAATGTTGTAAACACCGTACCCTCAAAATTTGAAAATTGTGTGGTTGACCCCTGAACTTCCGAAACTGTTTATATTTAACCCTTATACTCGTTAATATTTTAATCATCCGATAGTTTATATTTGACTAATTAACCTTGAAAAGATGTTATGACTATGTCTCCAAACTTTAAAAATTTTAAAAATAACGCATAAATTATCAAAATCACTTATACGAAAAAGACGAAAACCATTACTATTCACTCGAGGGTCATTTTCGAACGGTTTTGAAACTTCGGGGGCTTCTCAAGCAATTTACAAACTTTGGGGGCATCGCCTTTACACTATTTTAAACATTATGGGCCATCTACGCATTTTTCTCTTAATTTATATTAAAAATGAAGACTTTTTAAATGAATTATTAAACTATATACATTTTGTTTATCAAAATTACATTAAACTTTCAACTTCAAATAAATTATATAACTCTTGTCAAGTGTTAATTGGTTCAATAATAAATTAATGATAATTCAATTTTTTTTTGAATTTAGACATAATTTTGGTCCAATGAACCCTCCACTATTGACTACATTCCTCTACACCAGCCACTTGGATTGTTAGTTGACAAAGTCACATTTTTAGTTTGTTTGCTTCAATTTTTTAAAACGAGGTGTGGTGAGAAGTATTGAGATATAATGATTGTAAATTTTCAAATATATTTAGTAAAATTGTAATATCATGATTATTGTTAATGTGAAAATACTAATATACCATTATAAATAAAAATAACAATAAATACAATCATATTATAATTACTATAAGTAATAACAAATTAGTAATTTCTTAAATCACAATTATGCTATTGGTTTTACCTTTTAGTGATTAACGCACAACGATTTTGCTTTTACTTTGTATGCGAAAATCACAATTTAAGATCTCAGCACTAATTTAATCGAGGAACCAAAGAAACCCTCTAATTAAATTAATGTACTCTACCATTCATTTTTATTACTAAACAAGAATTTGAAAAATGAGCTCTAAAATGATAATATGACAGTGGTTATGTTTGGAACAATTGTGAGTAGTGTAGTGCAGTTATAATATCATGATTATATTTAGTACAAATCAAACATCAATAAACTGCATTTATTTGAACACAAAAAACAACGGTCTTATGATAATAATTTTTTATCAACTGTCAGCAAAACACAATATGTAAAATTTCATTTTTATCTTTATTAAATTATTATTTTATCCAAAATTAATTAAAATTAATGACAAAAAAATCATTTTATGCATTCACGATATTGAAGTGATGTTTCAAAAAAAAAATTAATTACGATTATTTATATACGATCACCTCATAACACAGTACACTAGTATTACCTTACTACTATTTCTTCAACGTTGTTCCAAACATGCCGATTATCTAATTTAAAATGAGCAAGGAGTATATAAGGTTAAAGATTGAGTTATAACATAAGTTATTTATTCAGATCAATCACAATATAAATTTAAAAAAGGGTTCTTTGGTAGAGAATCATCATCCTCTTCCCCAATATCCATGGGAAAATAGTAGTTATTTTGCAAACATAAACGATAGCTGAAAACTAGATCCATCCCTCAATTCAGAAAATGAGGCTTATATTGGAAATTCCTCCACATTCTTCATACCAGGGAATGTTAACTTCAAGCTTTCCATCTCCGGCACACCAGTCGAAAACCGTGTTTATTCCATTCAAGTACATCTTCTTTGGAGGTGAACTTGAGTAAGACAAGAATTTCCCATCACCCTTAACTTCAATCTTTGCAATGGACTCATTGTACATCAAGCTTTGGATGGTTCCACCAGGGTTGAACAAGTCAGTAATCCCGATTGGAGCGAATTTTGTAGCGCCGAGGCTTTTGATCGGTACAAAGGAGAAGATCTCAAATGTGGAAGACTTAAGTGTGATGGCAGTGGGAGGAGAGTTGGGGTTGATGGTGAATAGCTTCTTTTCTTCCGTTAGATAGACTGCGTATTCATCAGCTTCTCCGAATGGTGAAGTTTCAGTTTTCTGATCCCATTCTATGTTAGTGACATGAACTGAACAAGTAAGTGGCTTGTAGCATTGAGAGTATCCTTTGATTCTTTGTTCCTTGGGTTCCCATCCTGCTCCTTGGCAGTTGAAAGCACCGATCACACCGCCGTACTGCAAAATGATCATCAAAATGTAAGTCGAAAAATGGTTAGCTTAATATTTATAGAAAAGGGATTGTGTGAACCTTGTTCAAGTTCCATATTTTGAGGATCGTGGTGCTGTCAAAGAGTGCGTTTTTGAAGAGACAATCTCTTGTGGGAAGAGCGAAATGGATGCATTTCGGTATGGTGCTGTCTGGGAAAACGAGGTTTCTTAAAAGATCAAAATCATGTCCTGTAAGAGAATCACTAACATATACAGGCCCTCCACAAATAGCTCTTGATCCTGCATGAAATTTTGCACATAAATGGTCTGATTGAAACATGTCCCAATCTGGATGAATGATTTGTCCCATCCATAAACTGTTGAAAGCACAATGAATCATATGTACGCCTTGCAGCCAATACACTCCCATTGGATCCCCGTTAGGGTCTTGGAACCAGAAATCATCCCCTTTCAAAATAAATAAGGGAGGTTGTTAAGGCATTGCCTTTGAGGAATAAACACAAACACTTAGCAGGCATAGATTCAGAAGAGAAGATGAATAATGTTCTTACCAACTCTTCCCATGGAGATCTGCTCTGTTCCAAGCAGAAAGAAGTCATTGCACTGCTGCATACTGGAGATAAGCCCTGTTCCATTGAAATTCTTGGATAGAGATTTGGATAAACCTTTGTAATATGCCTTTGCAAGATCAACTCTGCCTCCATACTTTTCAGAGACGTATTCCAGACACTGTTGTGAACAATAAGAACTAAGCAATCAGCAAATGATGAGAAGAGATTGAAAAGGGGAAGCTTGGACTTACATGGATAACGTCAACTTTGACTCCAGTGATTCCGACGCTAGCAAGATAAGAATGCATGGAATCGTAGAAATCTTCAGCTTGATCTGGATGAACAAGGCCTATAGAACCCTCGATGAGCTTGACAACAGCAAGATCAGTCATGGTTCCGTCGAGCCCCGGCGACAAATTGGAGGGTTCGATCGTCGATTTCAGATGGGTTGAACCTGGCCGAACTCCGCCCCAAGCTCCGCATAAGGCATGCCAGACGTAAACGTCGTCTAATCCTTTGAATTGGCTCCTCAAATCGCTAGTGAAAGCTTTCAGTCCTGTATTTTGATGGCTGCAATTAGCACATGTTTTGGTTGTATCTGCTGCGGATTCTCCACTTCCACCGTAAATTTCGTCTAATTCCTTGGTGAGTCTCGCGATTTCATGATCGTAGTGAGATAAATCGGTGACGCCGGATTTGGCTTCCTTGTCGCGGTTTTTCTCGGCGACTTCAATTTCTATGGCTTTGGAAATCAGAAGCTTCGGTTTCTTGGTATCGAATGGCGGACGATCGGGACTGAGCATTGAACCGCCTTTGTATTTTCTGAACTTTTCGCATTCATCGAGACGATGAAGACGAGCAGTCATCTGAGTTCCTCCAAGAACAAGATTCTTAGCGTCTTGATATGGATCCTGACCGTCGATGTTGATGCTTTGCCATCCATCGTCGATTATGAGAAATCGTGGGGTTAATCCTCCATCTGAGAATTCCTTCACACCTTGCCAAATTCCGGCGGGTTCCACCGTTAAGTAAAAGGCATCCCACGTGCACCACCCGAATTTGTTCATCAACGGCGGTGGCGATTTCTCCTCTACCAATTTGAAAGTGTTGAGATGAACTCTCACGGCAGTGTATGCTTCTTTCATCAAGTTATACGGATTGTCGGAAACATGGACATAAGCAATAGCGTTGAAGGACGAAGCTTTCACGGCGGTTGAGCCACTCTCAGGAGCAATAAGCAGTTCCCCTGCCACGCCGGGGTTTAGAGCTGACCGGAAACTCCCTTCGACGATAGGAATCACAACAGCGTATGATTTGATTTCCGGCACATCAAGCATTACCCACTGCGTCTCCATCTGCACATCGGAGCCGGATGTCCCAACCCACTGAGTAGACCACCAGGTTTTAAACCTGAAAATGCTAACGAAATCCCGACCGGTAAACTTCCCCAGCGACTGAACATGGCGGTCAGCGGGTTGACTCTTGGAAAATCCCAGAAACCCCCCCTTGTAAGAAAGCGACTGCGCGCGGCGAAAAATCGCCGGCGGAGCAGTGGACTGTTGGCAGACGGAGGAGAAGCTCGTGAAAGTCACGTTCCCGGGAACATTACTAAACAACGGAACTCCTCCAACAGAAAGCTCGCCGTTTTGAAGATGGATTAAACAGTCACTATTCGGCGCCATTGAAATTGAAGCAAGAAGAAGACGAATCACAGGTCCTGTATTTATAAAGGCAAGAAAATAAGAGATTATGGAAACAGAATCCCAGAGAAAATGTAGAAGAAAGAAGACAAGGAAGCAATACCAATTCAGAAACCAATGAAGATGGAAACACAGAAGTGAATATATATCTATATATAGTGTGTAAAGCGATGAAGAATCAAGGAATTTAGGGAAAGCAGTATGGATAATAATAAAGGGGAAGCATCTCTTTCTCTTCCCCAGGCCTTTATGCTCTTACCGCCATGGATAATGATCAGCAGCATTTCATTCTCAGCTTACCATCCATCACATACGCCCATTCTCATGCATGTTCATCAACACAACACATGAAGTTGTACGAAGAAACAGTACAAATCAAACTGTTGAGAGTTCAGACAACAACTTTGAGTTTTATATTGTAATATCAACCAGTAATCTAACGTTAAAAATATTAAAAGAGGATGCTTTGATCAGATTTGTTCTTGTCCCTTTGGTATATTCATAATATCAACTTATCCCGAATATAAAAATGAAAAGTGAAAAGTTCCACAAAATTAATAAGTTGGAAAATCTACGAATTTAATTGAAAAAAAAACACTTATAAATGTTGAGTAAGTTAAGAAGTTTGGGAAGAGCCTTACCCTTTTCCCCGCCACCGAAAAAAACCTCTTCAAATTTGCAATATTTTCATATCGGTTCTGACTAGGTATATCATCGGTATGATCGATATATTTTATTTTTATTTTTTTCGGATCGACCCGAAAACCTGGTACCACCCAATTTTTGCCATATCGGCCGGTATGAAAACATGGCAAATTTGCCAAGATTGGGTACTATAAGATACAATATCCATTTTTATGTCTTCTTATTGTTGTCTTTAAATCAAATATTTACAGTTTACACAAATAAATGGAGAATAATATTAAATGACGCATTTTGCCTACAATCCAATGATTGTCTAAACGATATGTTTCAAAATTATGAAATTGTAAATATAATATATTATTTAAGAAAAAATATGTACATGTATTTAGAGTTGGCCATGGGTCAGCCCAACCCGTTAATATGGACCGGTTTGCGGGTCAACCCAATTTAAAAATAATTACGGATTGGGCCGATTAAATAAACCCGCGACCCGTAGCAGGTCAACCCGTTGTGGGCTACTGGTTGGAATGGGCTGATTATTTGTTAACCCATTGGGTTGACTCGCGGGTTGGACATCAGCTCATTGAATTAATATACATTAGAGTTTGTTCCTCACACACTTTTGCCTATTTTGCAGTTTCGTTTTTTCTCATCAAGCCGCAATAGATTTGTGTTTTCTTGTATTTTATGTTGGAAACATAAAATCTTCAAGTACTCTCGATTTCTCACACTCGTAGGTTCGTAATCCATTGAGTTTAGTAGCATATTTTATATTTGGTTAGTGAATACAATTTGTATTCTAAACTATTATTTGAATGACTTTATTTATTCATATTTTGGTTTAAAATTAAATTTTTAGAATTTTTATTTAGAAGAATATGTGGATACAGTTAATACATTTAAGCCAACCCGTGGGCCGGGTTGGGTCAGTGCTCCAACCGCCGGGTTGACCCATTAGTGGGTTGAAATTTTTATCAACCCATATGGGTTGTTGGGTTTGACGAGTTGGACTCGTAACCCGTTGGGCATGATCCACGGCCACCTCTATATGTAGCTTACCAATTTCAATTAAATACACATAAAACACATCAAGTTATTGTTTATCATTTATTTTATAATGTTGATGTTAAATTTTAAATATGAGCATCAAGCTTTTTAATAACAGTATTTCGGTTCATCATCTTTTAAAATGGTATTATTTTACCCCCAAGTATCCAAAAGTTTGCGTAATTGACCATCAAAGTGCACAAAATTAGCCCAATCCGACACTTAAAGTTGAAAAAAATACAAATTTGACACTTAAAGTTTGTAAATTGGGTATTGGAAAACAAAATGTTTTTTATTGTTATGACATATAATTTTTAAATTGAGTATGGTTTTTTATAGATAAATCAAGTTTAATGACGATTACGACTATCAACATATTATACATTAATTTGAAATGAGATACGTGAATAATCTTATTAAGAGTAAAAATATACTCTTTAATATTTATAATTTTAGTGAGGATAACCGTTGGTATTCGGTTGTCGTAGTGAAAAAAAAATGAATTATATGTGGAAAACCTGATAATTGGGAGGAAAACCCACGGGGCACCAATCCCAGGAATAACTTCACTATGAATGTAAGCGTAGCAGACAGAGGAGAGAATTTATCCTCCCTCAGTATCTAGTGCCCCTTTTATAGAGGTGATGACACAATTTAAAATTACAAAATTTAATCAAAATCACCTTTCGTCACATCAGCCGACCTCAAGCTGATTTATATGACTTTTAATTGCATAAAAGTCGTGTGGCGTTGTCTGGAATTGGTGGCCCAACCGTTGTTGACATTAATCACCAACCATTGTCGATCATGTATCCATTTACCGATCGAATGCTTGAATGCCGATTTGATGCAGACGATTCTGATCCGCCATGGCTATCGTCCGACTTCATCACGAGGCGAGTATCGAGGTGTCGATCAGATGCAATTGAGAAAATGTACCGATCGACTCCTGTCTTATTATTCCATAAAATTCGATTCGCTAAACCTGACCCGCTATCATAATTTATGCATTAACAAATATATTATTGTTACTCTAAGAAAATTAATAAAATGATATATTGATACTTCATTTGATGTACTGAAAGATTTTCTATATTTGTACAACTTTAAAATACACATTATTTACTTGAATGTTTTATATTAATATTCACAATTCTTGAACTCTAGCAGCGAAACTTGTATAGTTTTCCAAAATATAAGTGTCTAATTTGTATAATTTGAATATCAATCATACTAAGTGTTAAGGATTTAGATAAAAAACTGTTAATTTAATGAAAAACTGAGTGTTAAAGGTAAAAAACAATGCTATAGATAATTTAGGTATTATTTATGTAAATTCGTAAGTTAAGAGGCACAACTTTTATACATTTTATAAGTTAGAAGGTTAATTATGTAATATTCTCAAATATTAATTACATTAAATATAAAAACAATATCATACAAGATATTTGATATTCATAATCAACTATGAATGCGTGATGTTTGTGCTATGTCGTAAACTTTGAATAATAATAATAATAATAATAATAATAATAAAGTCTTATATGCATGATTATAATAATAACAATAATAACAAAACAAATAAACTTTTTAAATATATTTGTTAGGAGTACAAATCTACTCTATAATGTTTTATGTATCAAGTGAGGATACCGTTGGTATTCGATTGCCGTAATGAAAGAAAAACAAGAAATTATACGTGGGAAACCCGAGAACCGGGAGGAAAACAAATGGGGTACCAAACCCAGGAAGAATTCACTAAGAACTTCTCATCAAGAACTCTCCAGAGAGCTTGTCATCTTCTACATTTTGACATCTCCCTTTTATAGAGAGACATTCTACATATTTTAATAATACATAATCTAATCGTAATCTATTATGATCTCATCGTAGCCACCTCGAGCCAATTTATGAGACTTTTGGGCACGCCGAAGTCGCACACCGCTACCTGGAGTAATGGCACAACCTTCGTTGACATTTTCCCAGAAGACGTCAATCGGACAGCCATCCTACCGATCATAGCAATTCATTGTCGATCATGCATCGCTCCATATGATACCGATCGACTGATTTCCGATCCTTTCGTCCGATCGGTAAAAGGATGGTCGATCGGACATATTACCTGACCCTGATCGTATTGTCATAAGTCATGTATTAACATCAGCCCCTCAACTTCAACCGATCGTCATAGTCAAACGTAGGAGGGAGTTGACATTGTTGTGACTTATAAGTAGCCACAAATCGCCAATAAATATACTGATCGACGCCAATGCTTTCATACTCTATTTCCATACTCACCGTGTCAGATCTGTTCATCTTGAAAACCGTGTGGAAGCCAAAAAGTCGCAATCGTGGTTGTCCACGTGGCACAATCCTTAGCGTTGCTCATAAACAAAACCCTCGTCACCGTCGTTATTCCAATCGTGCTTCCAAATACACTTCTGCCCTCTACTTCTAGGCGATTTCAACCCATCATCTCTGGCGATTACTCTTCTCCCTCAAACTCAAGAATTACACAGGTTTATTTTATTTTCCCTGATTGTACGAACTTTTAATTCAGTTTTACTTCCTTATCGCGAGCAAAACGTGATTTTTCCTACTATCCCAGCGTGTTTCTTCGATTCTCTTGAGTTTCTAGTAGGTTCTTGTTTTGTGGGTATTTACGATGCCTATCCTTACTCGCAGATGGCTCCATCTCTGAATGTTGACACAGTTCGTGAGAAATTCGACTTTCCTGAAGAATATCAACTGAAAATCGGCGAGCCTCGTTATTTTTTCCTCTGCTGGAGAAGTACCGTCATAGGCAAATTCATGGTCGACGGTGAAGAAACGATTCTAACTGCTGATCGGCTGAAGAATTTGCCCGCTCTGATGGAAAACTTTCCAGATAAAGACGATCGTCTTAACTGGAAAGTGTTATGTGCAGAGGATAATCTTTCCCGTCTGCGCATAACAGGTCGATTGATGAGCGAACGCATTGGTCGGTCCTGGGCTCAACCATCATCTCTTCCCGAAGAACGTAAGCTTATTTTTATAGTTTTTTCTTTCCTTCCAGTCATAACTGAGTTTTTATTCCGTATTTCAGTTTACTTCTCTAAACTTTCTTCTGGAGGGAAACTGAAAAGGAAACAAAAGATGATTGCCAAAGGATTACAGAGGAAGGCTAAAAAGGCGTTGCTCATTCATCATCTCAATTTTGTTTCATATTTTCGATATATTCGTAGGTTTCCGCATCTAAAAGGAAATCATCATCACCATCTCCCCCTTCATCACCCCTCCACATAACTGCGGGAAAAAATGTTTCTGAAGCGGCAGAAGTATCACAATCGGCTGATGATGTCGAAGGGTCACCACCCAACCCTTTGTCGATCATCGCTATTCCGATGGAATCCCTTGGTGAAAGGGTAACCCAATTTTTTGACGATCTAACACGTGAAAGTTGTTTTACGATTGCAGGTTGGACTGCTAACCGTCGCTTACTCTTCAATGAATTCCTGCAGGCTGAGCAAGTCCAACTGATCGACTATCCGAAGGAATCTCCTACAAGGTTGCAAACAACCCTAATGACAGACCTTTTGCCTCCTCCAGTCCAAACTCAGATGGCGAATGAAGTTGCATCCCCTTCAGAAGCCAGTTCGTCATGTAAAAGTCAAAGTTTTCTTTCATGGTTTGCTGAATTCCAAAGCAAAAACATGGAGGATAACTTCATTCTTCCACCGTCAGTCGGTAGCGACACTATGAAACGTCCGACGGTTTCTTTGGTTGTGGGGACGCTAGTCAGTACTCATATTGACGAGATGATGGCGGTCGTCACTTTGTCGACCGACCCACCTGTTTCACTTGACAAAGCGGCAATCGCCCTTCGTGAGGTATTTTACATAACAATATTTAAATGTTCCATACTCATTATTGTTGATCCAATCATTTGTTGCCCACCGCAAACATCTAAGAAAATGTTGTCTCTGTATCATAAGACAACGCGCTCTTTAAAGGCGGTCGCACTTCTGCGAAAGAAACTTTCTAAGGCAAATGATCAAGCCGCAGAAGACAGAAACAAAATTGATAGGCTAGACGGGGAGCTAGCCGAAGCAAGACGGCGTACCCAAGAACTCTCTCACATTCAGGAAGAAAACAATACTTTGAAGAACAGAGTGGATGTGGTCACTAAAGAATTATCTCGTTCGGCTAAAGAGATCCAAGTAGAAATGAAAAAGAGAGCAGAGGCTGAAGTCCAGCGCGACCTCTTTGAAGTTAGGCTGGAGGTCGAACTGAAAAATGTCGATCTAGCGTCAATCGCACTTAAATATGCTGAGGAGGAATATCGACATAGTCTGACGGTCCAAAAAGACAAGGTTCTGCATTTTATGAACTCTGCCGATGGCACTCTCGAGGATATCAACAAGAAGTGCTCGGATTATGATGGTCGGATGTTCGCTCTTGAACAAATGATCGACTAGCACAAAGAAGACAGATCGTCATTTCTGGATCGGTTCGTGGTCTCGCCAACATTCAAAAGCTTGGCGACGACTTACTCCCTCAGATTGGTAGAGGAGCAGAAGACGATAATTAAGGAACATATCGTCAACATTTTTGAACTTAATCCTAACTCCGATGAATGGGAGCGTGCCGATCCACTCACTTTTGATGGGAACTTTAATCCTCGCTCGCCCATTGAACCGGACAATCCTGATCCAAAATTTCATTACCACGCCGATCGGTTGGATAATCTCGTTCTTGGAAGGTTAGGGGCCTTAACATTTAGCTCTTCATCTTCCTGAATGTTGTATTGTAATTTCTTCAATAATAATAATTTTAATTGTTAATCGTTATCTTATTGCTTCAATACCGATCGACAATCATCCGATTTGCCATCACATTTAAACCATGAGATACACACAATAACGTAGTGGGCAATTTACCGAAGTAGCCCCTGGCACATATGTCTATTCCATAGCACCTGTGTGCCATCTCTAATTCCCACTCATGAAGAACATTACCATATTGATCAATCAGATCGCTCTATTCGTAACTTTTGCCGGCATCCGTATAAGAGATGTCATATTTTAAGATAAAATATGAAGTTTTATCAAATAGGTCTCATGTTCAAGAGCGACGGAATAAGTAGTCTCTTTAATATAGAAAACTTGCCAAATTTTCGAAGAAGATTCCTAAGAAGGATCGTTCGACAAAATTAAAGCGTAGGATGTTTCCTTAGTGCGGTGGTCGACGTAATGATAGCCTAAAAAGTTCCTGAGAAGGAAACGTTCTTACAGCCAAAGAATATTCCTGATAAGGAACATTCGTCGTAATCAAACCGAGGAAGATTCCTGGGAAGGATCGTTCCATGCGGTTATAGCCGATGATGTATACTGAGAAGGAACGATCGACACAATTATAGGCGAAGAGCTCTCATGAGAAAGAGCGTTCGGCACTATTGTTGGCGAAGAGGTCTCCTAAGAAGGGACGTTCGACATAATTATTAGCCGAAGAGTTTTCCTGAAAAGGAACGTTCGACGTAATTATAGCCGAAGGGTATTCCTGAAAAGGAACGATCGACGCAATTATAGCCGAAGAGATCTCCTGAGAAGGGACGTTCGACACAATTTTTGGTAGATGCTTGATCGCTATGAGTTAGCGAAAGCAGAGGATGCCGATATGGATTCCTCAAAGTCACTATCGGTTATCGATAGGTTCGACATTATAGGATAGTCGAAAGGGTCACCAGAATATGACGTTCGACTTTAAGGACATAATAATGCATGTGTTGTCACTCGACATGTTTGGATGGTACGTCAATAAATTCATGCTAATAGCGTTTTGATTTAAATAATTTGGAAAGTTGTAGAGTTTTATCACAAGTACTAGAAGTAGTAGAAAATGTTACCCCAACTATAGATGATAAATTCGAAGATTATCAATATTCCAGGATCTTGGGAATTCATCGCCCTCCAATGTTTCCAATCTATAAGTCCCTCAGAAAAACACATCCTTAACCCTGTAAGGACCTTCCCATCGACGATCGAGTTCACCAAGATTTCTCTGTTCTTCCACACTTCGCAGAACCAAGTCCCCTTTTAGAAACGATCGGGGATTCACCTTCTTATTATAATATTTTTCCATGGTGCGGCGATACCTTAACAGTCGATCGTAGATATCTTCTCTTTTCTCCTTGATTAGATCTAAATCCATCCTCCTCAAGTCGTCGTTTCCTTCTTCGGAGTACATGACCACCCTTTGTGTTTTCAAAATATTTTCTACCGGTACTAAGGCTTCCGATCCGTAAACTAATGAAAAATGAGTCTCACCAGTGGTATGGGTTGCAGTTGTTCGATATGTCCACAATACCTCTTGCAGTCGATCAGGCCAAATGCATCCGATGTCCTCCAGATTCCTCTTTATGTCTTTAACGATCGCACGGTTCGATACCTCTGTCAGGCCGTTGGTCTTAGGATGCGAAACAGAGGAAAACATTTGTTTGATTCCAAATTCAATGCATATATCCTGAACCTTATTTCTCGTAAACTGTGTGCCGTTATCTGGCACCAATATTTGCGGCGCTCCAAAACGTGAGATAATATTTTTCCATAGGAACTTTTTAACAGCAACCAGTTCAGCTTCAACCCATTTGGAAAAATATTCCACAGCAACTATACAAAACTTTCTGTGATTAATATCGATTCCCCATATGTCGAAATGACAAGGGAGTGGAGTGGCATTCAACTCCGAGCCCGGTTGTTTATGATAATTAGCATGGTATTGACATGGTTGACACCTTTTAACGAAGTCCTTTGCATCAGCTACCATGGTGGGCCAAAAGAAACCCAATCGTTTGACCTTTTGAACCAAAGATCTTGCTCCTGAATGATTTCCGCAAATTCCCTCATGTACTTCGCTGAGTGTCGATCGTGCTTCTAAGGGACGAAGGCACCTCAATAACGGTCCGTCAAAAGATTTTTTGTACAATATCTCGTCTTTAATGACAAACCTCCGTGCCCTTGATTCCAATCGTCGTCGCTCGTTACTTTCCTCGGGGAGAACACCGATCGTCAGATAACCAACCAACGAATGCATCCAAGCCGACATCGGATCAGCATCAATGTTCCCGACTAATTGCCCATCGACACTTTCAGGATGAGTCGTCGGTACCATAGCTGGCAAGTCGATCGCCGGCTTAGAATTCATAAACACATGTATGGTCCCATCTTGTAAACCAGGTGAACTTGCTGCTAGGCATGCCAACGCATCAGCCTCACGATTTTCCTCCCTAGGCACATGCGATAACACAAATGATTTTAAAGATTTCACTATCCTGACCAACTCTTCTTTATATCGTTGCATAACGGGCTCATGTGTCTCAAAGGTCCCTTCAAACTGTTCAACGACCAATTTAGAATCCGTAAACCCACGGATATGCATTATTCAAATATCCAAAGCAAACCAAATTCCTGCAATCAATGCCTCGTATTCTGCCGCATTATTAGAACAAGAAAAAAGAACTTCACTACCGCGTTTACGTGCTCTCCTCGAGAAGTAACAAAATGAATCCCAGCTCCATCCCCTCCTTGGGTGGACCCATCAACAAACATGTCCCATACGTCATCCTCTTGCTTGGTTACCACTGCGGACAGCGTCATTTCTACTACAAAATCTGCCAAAACTTGAGCTTTTATGGCCCTTCGGGGCACAAATTCTAGGTTCATCGCACTAAATTGTATGGCTCATTTCGACAATCTTGTTGTCGTATCCAACTTGGACAAAACAGCTTCTAAAGGTTGGTCTGTGAAAACTTGAATGCGGCGGCCCTCGAAATAATGCTTCAGCTTGACTGAAGTTTTCTTTAATGTCAAAACAAATTTTTCAATATTCGTATACCTTGTCTCTGCTGGAAGCAATGTGTGGCTAACATAATAAACAGGTCGATGTATTCCCTCACCGATCGTTACTAAAGCGGCGCTCACTGCAACGGTCGAGATTGCCAGATAAAGGCCCAGGGGCTCGTCGCTCGTCGGGCTCACAAGAAGGGGTGGATTCGATAGATATCTCTCTAAGTCGTCGAACGCTCAATTACATTCTTCATCCCATTCAAGCTTGTTGCCCTGTCGGAGGACTTTGAAGAAAGGCAAGGCCCGATCGGCATATCTGGAAATAAATCGGTTTAGGGCATCTAATCGACCTGTCAGGCTTTGAAACTCCTTTTTCGTTCTGGGTGGGAGCATGTCAATAATGGCTTTCGTTTTTTCCGGGTTTGTCTCGATTCCTCTTTCAGAGACATAATGCCCTAGAAACTTTCTGCTTTGTATGCCGAAGCAACATTTAGCAGGATTAAGCTTCAAACGGTATGTTCGACATACTTCAAAACACTTAGTCAAATAGGAAATGTGGTCTTCATCATTCATCGACTTAACAATCATGTCATCCACGTACACCTCCATTTCCTTTCCTATCAAATCTTTGAAAATTAAATTAACTAAACGCTCGTATGTAGCCTCAGCGTTTTTTAATCCGAACGGCATCGCAGTGTTGCAAAAGACATCATTTGGCGTCACAAACGAAGATTTTTTCTGATCATCCTTAGCAAGAAAAATCTGGTGATACCCGTAGTACGCATCCATGGTGTTCATCATAGTACTCCCCGCGACAGCGTCAACTAACTTGTCAATGTATGGAAGGGGGTAAGGATCAGATTCACAAAATTTGTTCAGCCCCTTGTAATCGACGCACATTTGCCATTTTCCTCCTGCTTTTGGCACCGCAACGGGGTTGGCTACCCACTCTGAATATTTTATCTCTTTCACGTATCCAGCAGCTACTAACTTTGAGGTTTCCTGTCCAATAATCTCCACAACCTGAGGCGAAAACCGATGCAATTTATATCTCACCGGTCGTGCACTGGGATGGTATTGATACGGTGTTCCATCACTGTTCTGTCTATGCCACACAAATCCTTCGGGCTCCAGGCGAAAATCTCAGCATTATCCTGTAATAATTTAATTAGCTCATTCTCAAAAGATGGAATAAGATCCAAACCGATTCGAGTAGTCTTTTCGCAATCTCCAGGGATAAGTTCCACAACTTTGTACTCCCCTGGTTCCATGGCCTTTCTCGGCTCCCGTAACTCTTCAACAGCATGGACTCTAGGTCGGCAAGCTGAATCATAGCAGGAGCGTGAGTTTGCTTGATTGACATTTATGGTTGCGATCCCGGCCGTGGTTGGAAATTTGAGCTTCAAATGGACTGTGGAAGGCACGGCTTCAAATGCCTTAAGCTCCGGTCGTCCCAGGATTACGTTGTATGCCATATCCATGTCCATGGCCACATATTCAAACATTTCAATCCGTGATTTTTCCCCCAATCCGATCGTGGTTGGCAGAATGATTTTTCCGAGGGGGGTGACCGATCGTTGGTCAAAGGACCATAGTGTCATTTTTATGATCTGTAGGTCGGCCACGCTAATACCCATGGAGTCGATAACTCCTTTTGAGATTATACCCATGGACCCTGCGATTGGCAATGACAGTACTTACGACAATAGGATCATTCTGAGGTTCATAAATATCTTCCTTGTCTTCCTCGTCGAACGTTATGTCTATCTTTGGCAGTTTCCGACCCTCCTTGATCGACATGACTTCCGACGAGTTCAATATTTCCCTAGAATGGCGCTTCCTCTCCTTCTTGGTCACATTCCAGCGATCCCCACCAGAGATTACAAAAATCTATGGGTACATCATTTCGTTGTGCATCGAATTGACATCTCATGTATTAACACTTTCAGCTGGCGGGATTGCTAGAGGTGGGGGGAGAACTTCTGGGGCAGGGGATCGTCGGTTGTCCCGTCGATCGTCTCCGTATCGATCATTCCGCCGATCCCTCCATTGTCTCCCACAGCGATCACCACGTCTTTCATTCCTCCCTTGATGGTTCTGCCGAGTTCGGTCATTATGTACGTCTTTCCTTTGGCGTGGTGCGTAGCGACGATGGTCATCTCTGTCGCCACTATTCCGATCGGATTCCTTCTCATGAGTTTTACTCTTCTTGTACTCCAGCACCCCCTCTTTTACCAATTCTTTGATGTGGTTTCCCAAAGCATTACATTCAGTTATTGAGTGATCGTTAATACCATGGAGTCGATCACTCCTTTTGAGATTATACCCATGGACCCTGCGATTGGCAATGACAGTACTTACGACAATAAGATCATTCTGAGGTTCATAAATACCTTCCTTGTCTTCCTCGTTGAACGTTATGTCTATCTTTGGCAGTTTCCGACCCTCCTTGATCGACATGACTTCCGACGAGTTCAATATTTCTCTAGAATGGCGCTTCCTCTCCTTCTTGGTCACATCCCAGCGATCCCCACCAGAGATTACAAAAATCTATGGGTACATCATTTCGTTGTGCATCGAATTGACATCTCATGTATTAACACTTTCAGTTGGCGGGATTGCTAGAGGTGGGGGGAGAACTTCTGGGGCAGGGGATCGTCGGTTGTCCCGCCGATCGTCTCCGTATTGACCATTCCGCCGATCCCTCCATTGTCTCCCACAGCGATCACCACGTCTTTCATTCCTCCCTTGATGGTTCTGCCGAGTTCGGTCATTATGTACGTCTTTCATTTGGCGTGGTGCGTAGCGACGATTGTCATCTCTGTCGCCACTATTCCGATCGGATTCCTTCTCATGGGTTTTACCCTTCTTGTACTCCATCACCCCCTCTTTTACCAATTCTTTGATGTGGTTTCCCAAAGCATTACATTCAGTTATTGAGTGATCAGCAGATTTATGTAACTCGCAGTATACCATTTGATTCACAGTATCCGTGCCCCGGGTTTGACACGAATTCACTTCCCTCCATCTCTTATCCGAGGGATGGATTTTCTTCTCTACAGGCTTTGTAAAAACAGGCTCCTTCTTACCATGAAGAGCCGCCATAGTTTATTCTACCTTGATGTATTTGTTGATCTTTTGAGTAAGCTGTCCCAAGGAAGTAGGTGGATTTTTGATGAGGCTGGTAGAAAGTCCACATAGTCCAAGAACCTGTTGTAGTATGTCCAATTTTTCCTTATGATCCATTTTGATTCCTCTTGCTACTTGATTGAAATTCTCAATGAACTGTCTCAAAGTGATTTTTCGTGGAGCGTATCTTAACGCGTAAAGTTCGGCTTTGATCCTTGAGGGACCCACATTAGGAGCAAATTGTTGTGTGAATAATATGGCAAAATCTTCAAAAGACCGTATGGATATTGACGGAAGATTTTTGAACCAAGATTTAGCGTCTTTCTGTAAGGTTGCAGCAAACAACTTACATCGGATAGCGTCACTGTCACGAATTGTCCCCATCCTTAATTCAAATTCGGATAAATGATCTAACGGGTCTCCCGACCCGCCGAACGTAGGTATCCGGTCTGGTGCTTTGAACTATCGTTTTGGCACAGCTTTCATTACACGTTCTGAAAAAGATGTAGACGTATCTGAAGCAGAGTGGAAACCCCATTGTCCGAGCAAGGGTCACGATAGGCATCCTCCAAATCTAGTAAAAAATCCTTGCCGACATCTCTCTTGATAGGTTGATTCATTGCTTCATGGAAAAAAGCCGGTCGACGATCGGTATCTAGCCCCGGTCATCGCCTTTTGATTGCGTCCAGCTTTGCCACCAGTTCGTCAAAGCGAGCTTGGTCTTGATTGATAGCCGATCGAGGCACCTCGCTCTGGGGGTGCCGACCGACAATTTCCTCCTCGTCTGAGCTTGGATTTCCACGCTGGTCGTCTTGCTGACCTGCTTCTGGTGGAATCGAGCTTTGAGTGTTTTGGATCTACGGTTGGACAACAGATTTCTGCCCTGACGCTAGGAGCGATTGTCGAAGATCTCCCATCATTTCCTCTACTATTTTCCGCAAGTATTGAGGATCAATAGTTATTACTTCTCTTCCAGCGATGCTGCTATGTGATTCCTGCTGGTGAGCTTCCATTCCCTCCACAGATTCTGGGTTCTCCATAAGAATAAGGACTAGCAGGCAAAGCTTCTCAGTAGGTTTACCAGATCAGTCCCCACGGACTACGCCAAATGTTAGGAGTAAAAATCTACTCTATGATGTTTTATATATCAAGTGAGGATACCGTTGGTATTCGGTTGCCATAATGAAAGGAAAACAAGAAATTATACGTGGGAAACCCGAGAACCGGGAGGAAAACCCACGAGGCACCAAACCAGGAAGAATTCACTAAGAACTTCTGATCATAAACTCTCCAGAGAGCTTGTCTCCTTCTACATTTCTACCTCTTCCTTTTATAGATAGACATTCTGCATATTTTAATTGTACATAATCTAATCGTAATCTATTATGATCTCATCGCAGCCACCTCGAGCCGATTTATGAGACTATTGGGCACGCCGAAGTCGCACACCGCCGCCTGGAGTAATGGCGAAGCCTTCGTTGATATTTTCCCAGAAGACGTCGATCGCACAGCCATCCTATCGATCATAGCAATTCATTGCCGATCCTACATCGCTCCATATGATACCGATCGACTGATTTCCGATCTTTTCGTCCGATCGGTAAAATGATGGTCGATCGGACATATTACCTGACCCTGATCGTATTGTCATAAGTCATGTATTAACATCAGCCCCTCAACTTCAACCGATCGTCATAGTCAAACGTAGGAGGGAGTTGACATTGTTGTGACTTATAAGTAGCCACAAATCGCCAATAAATATACCGTATCGTCATAAGTCATGTATTAACAATATTTATTTTATATTTTTTATCACTCAATTGTTTTTTATTTAAAACAAAGAACTACATCATGCTAAATAATGTAATTGATATTCACTTTCTTAACTCTCTAATTATCTAACTATTTAGTTATACAATATCCCTTATACGCTATAAAGCCCACTTGATTTTGGATTAAGATCATCACCCTATGTCCATATCCATCTATACGACATTAAAATGATTTTATTGATTATGTTATGAACCTTATTCCATATTTGCTTAACATTATCACACCCCATATTGTCCAAATAACCGCACAATACACTAACAACGCTCTAATTATGTAGTAAATGAACTGTAAGCAAATCTTATCAATAAAAAATTACTATAGCCCTCTTAATCTTATAATTTCAACCCTCTTTCCAACAAGCATTAATCAACGTATTGTAACTTGTAAGAATTAAATTAGGCTTCGATCCGAAAATCACACACTCATAGTACCTGCTATTAGCTTAAAACCAAGTTAATTTCCGCCACAACTCTCCAATTTTCTATATTGGACTATATGACATACTCCAATACTAGACACTTGACACAAAAAACATTTTGATTTTGTCATTAATTCGATTTGTAGCATCGGATAAGTGACTTATATATTTTCACGATTTTGTTATATTTGATCTACTTATGAATTATTCATACCAGTAATGATAAACCGAAAAGTAGTTGTTTTGAGAGGTGGGAAATTGACTAACAATACTCATTTTTTTATAAAAATAAATCATCTTGTATAATAATGTAATAAAATATTTGTAATTTTAGATTTGAGTTTATAAATTTAACAAATTTTAATATTTATTTATATATTTTACATTTATTTTATTTAAAAAAATTGAGAAAAAATCTTAACTTTTAAAATCTTAATTTCCCTTGGTGGTTTCTCTTATTTTCACGACCTATCGCGAATTAGGATAAGTTTCCGCATTGCTCTTTCATTTTATCATCTGTACGATAAAGCTCTAATGTGAAGGATTAAGGTCAAATATCACATTAACATTCATCCCAAGATAATAAGAAGATACTAGTGGGGAGAAAAAAAGTGTCACACATAAATATTATATAATAATTATTATTATTATAAAACACATAATTCATATTAAATTTTCCCTATCGATTCATATTAATTTGCCTTGGTGGTTTCTCCTATTTTCACGACCTATCTCAAATTAGAAAAAAATTCGAAATTTGTGGAGAGCCCCCCAACCATACACATTAGAAATTAAAAGCAAGAAAAATGAGGCTCTTTCATTTCCTCATAGGCGTACAGGAAACGCCCATTGTTACCCTTTTTCCTGTATGCCAAATTCATTACCATTGCCATGAAACTCAAGATTCCCGTCTTCCTCCTCGAACTACTGGTTATTAGCTCCATCTCTGGAATACATGCCGTCTCCCAAGGTGGGAAACCCTTGGTTTTGAGCTGTGGGGCTACGAATGTCGGAAAAGATGCCGACGGTAGGAGTTGGGAGCCGGATGATAAGTACCTTGTTTCCGCCGGAAAATCTGTTAAAGCTACGGCGGAGATGCAGGACCCATCTTTGCCTACAGAAGTACCTTACATGACGGCGAGGATATTTCCAAATGAAACTGCGTATAAATTCCCGCTCCAGGATTCTACTGCGCGAACTCTAATCCGTCTACATTTTTACCCATCTGTTTATCCCAATTTCAACATTTCGAATTCATATTTCTCTGTTGTCGCTGGAGGGGTTACGCTTCTGAGCAATTTCAGCGCGTTTATTGGGGCGGAGGCGCTTTCTCAGGCTTATTTTATCAAGGAGTATTATCTGGCTCCGGTGGGGGAAAATGCCGCTCTCGACGTTATATTTAAGCCTTCCGATAAACAGCCGCAGGCATTTGCGTTTGTGAATGGAATCGAGGTCATTTCTGTTCCCAATGTGTTTGATGAAGATCCTGTTCTCGTCGGAACCGGTGGATCTAGCAATGATGATTTTCTCTCTGCCACAACGGTTCCCGTCGCTACCAGCAGCATGGAGACGATGTACCGGCTGAACGTCGGTGGACAATATATTTCTCCGACGAATGATTCCGGCGGAATGATGCGAAGCTGGTACGATGACAGCCTATATATCTTCGGTGCCGGTCAAGGTGTGGCGGTGGAGGCTAATATCACGATCCGGTACAAAACCTTGCCACCGTATATCGCGCCGTTGGATGTTTACAGCACTTACAGATCTCTGGGAGCTTATGTTGATGTGAACAAGAACTCAAATCTCACTTGGTTTTTCCAGATTGATAAGAATTTCATGTACCTTGTGAGATTCCATTGGTGTGATTCAGAGATGACGAAGATGAACCAGAGAGTGTTTGATGTGTTCATAAACAACCGAACGGCTGATCGTGAAATCGATATCTTTTCCCTGACGAATTCCATAGGAACTCCGATGATGAAAGATTACGTTGTTCGCGTCGGGAACACAACCGGAGAAGATAAGCTCTGGGTGGCGCTGCATCCAGACAACGCGACTAAAGCTGAGTTTTCCGATGTTCTTCTCAATGGTTTGGAGATTTTCAAGCTCAGTGATAACGCGAAGAAGAATCTCGCCGGTCCAAATCCGACGATGTCGGATCTTATGAAGGAATATCAAGAGTCACAGTTGGCTCCCAAGGCGTTTGAGGCTCCCAAACCGTCGAAATCTACTACGGTGGTGATCAGCGGTGCAGCAGGAGGTGCCGCTGCTGTTGGAATTGCAGCGGCTATATTCCTAGTTGCGTATCAGAGGAAGAAGAGAGTGCCCGGCGCAGGGGATTCAGCTACTAGCTGGCTACCGATTTCCTGGAATTCCACCACCACAGGATCAAAAGCTTCTGGAAAAAGCCAAGGTGGCGTTTCGATTTCCAATGACGCCGCCTGTAACTGCCGTTACTTCAGTTTGCCGGAGATCAAGCAGGCTACGAAGAACTTCGACGAGTCAAATGTCATTGGGGTTGGTGGTTTTGGAAAAGTATACAAGGGAATCATCGACGGCGATACCAAGGTGGCGATAAAGAGATCAAATCCGTCGTCGGAGCAGGGCGCCAATGAATTCCAAACGGAAATTGAGATGCTTTCTCGTCTCCGGCACAGACATCTCGTTTCACTGATCGGATTCTGCGAAGACAATGGAGAAATGATTCTGGTTTATGATTTCATGGGTAAAGGAACTCTGAGAGAGCATCTTTACAAAGGTAACAAGATCATCCTCACATGGAAACAGAGGCTTGAAATCTGCATAGGGGCGACGCGTGGCCTTCACTACCTCCACACCGGCGCAAGATACACCATTATACACCGTGACGTCAAGACAACGAACATCCTGGTTGACGATAAATGGGTGGCGAAAGTCTCCGATTTCGGGCTCTCGAAAACAGGGCCAAACATGAACAAAGGCCACGTCAGCACCGTCGTGAAAGGAAGCTTTGGATATCTCGACCCTGAATACTTCCGGCGACAACAATTAACGGAAAAATCCGATGTCTACTCCTTCGGCGTAGTTCTATTCGAGGTTCTTTGCGCTCGACCAGCCCTAAATCCAAGCCTTCCAAAGGAGCAAGTCAGCCTCGCCGATTGGGCTCTTCGTTGCGTAAGAAACAATGCCGTAGAGGAAATCATTGATCCACAGCTCAAAGGTAAGATCGCACCTAGTTGTTTGAAGAAATTCAGCGAAACCGCGGAGAAATGTCTCGCGGATCACGGCGCCGATCGTCCATCCATGGGGGATATCCTCTGGAGCTTGGAGTCATGCCTTCAGATTCAGGATAAATTCGAGAACGAGAGCTCCTCCAATGCGGATAATACTGTTGCTGGTGAAGAACAACAAGTAGATCACAATAGCCTCATGGCGATGCACCGGAATACTCTCAGTCTCGGCGCTGATGACGATGAAGAGGTTGAAGGTAACAGTAACGGCGATGATGTATTCTCCCAGATCGTCAATCAGAAGGGCCGATGAAGTTCCCAATTCCAATCCGGCTGCTGAAAATCATTAAACCCTATGAACAAATTTTAACATATTATTTTCATATTTTTAAAAATCAAACTTGCAATAAAAATATTAATTTGCAATAGATAATGACGTACAAATACAAAAAAAACTAAAATATTACGTGGCAATAATACACTACAGTTAGCTATAGTCGTTGAATGCTAACCATAGTTCATTTTGTAACCACAGTTCTCTGTAGATTTAGCAGGAGGTGGGCTAAAATAAGCCAGTCGGCAAGTTAAAATAGCGGGAGCCTCGCTAAAATGAGCCTTTCTATCCTGCGCCTTGTCGTTGCAAAAAAGAAATTAACTAGATACAGGCCGCAGGGCGAGCCAGCCCGAGAAGAGGACCTCTCATTTCAAAGTCTTGAAACCTCTTAAAATTGAAATCGCAATCCCAAATATTTTCCACACATTTACGCGGTGGGAAAAAAGCATGGAGGAGAAATTGATACCATTACTAACTACTACAGTTCTTATTTCCATCGCTCCCCTTTTTTCCTATATCTTCCCCAACCCTAAACCAGTATCGGCACCCGACCCAGTTTCTACTTTTCTGAAATACGTGGTGTATTTTGCTGTTTGTTCGTTAGCAGATAGTCTTGTACATTGGCTCTTCGTCGATCCGACTGTGGTTTCTTCGCGTCTTCTTTTGTTAGGGGTAATTTATGTTTGAATCAATTCAAATCGGTGTTTTTCTTGATTTTCTTATTGTCTTGATGTATGGTTGTGGGCGGGTTAATGTAAGCGGTACCTTGTTTTCTGTTTTTTCCCAAGTATTTGTTGTTTGACGTTGATTTATGGTCCCAATTATGCTTTCTTTGTTTGAAGACTTTGATCCAAGAAATTGGTGTGATCCTATCAATTATATTTTGTGAAATTTCAGATTTTGTTTTTGGGTTATCGATTATCCTGTTTGTATTTTCATGTGTTTATTATCTTGCTTCAAGCTTAATGGCATGTTGTTGATGCGTGAGTAAAAGTTCTTGTTCCAGATTTGGCTCTTTATCATGTGCTCTGAATTATTTTATTTTGCTGTTGTTGGTGCTTAAAGCGACAGTCTTGCAGGGTTTAACCAGTGCCAAGATTTGGAAGCATTCTTTATAGATGGATGAGTCTAAGCTTCCTCAGTTAGAATCCATTACAGCTACACGAAAGAAAAAGAGAAGCCAAACGTTTCGGCGACCAAAACCGGACGTGCAAACACTTCCTGATCACTCTGCGTTTGATGATACAACCAAGGTCTCCAGTGATGAGAATATCGATGATAAATGTTGTGGAAGAATGTTCAATTTGAATCAGTGCATGTCACAATCTCCCCATGTTGAATCGCTGCAATGTAATGGTGCAAGTGGCGGAGGAGCAGTCGAAAATAAACTGAAAAAAGTTAAATTGAAAGTTGGTGGTGTGACAAGGTCCATCTATGCCAAATCTAATGGGGCTTCAGGCAGGCGTTCTCCTTCTGGTTGTAATCAACCCTCCGATAATGCTCAACAAAGACAGAGGCTGATTCATCAGGTTTTTTAATCTTGCTTTCACGCATATTTTGCATTGAGCTTCTTGCTAATCAAACCCAATTTTTTTTTCGTACATTACGACTCTCATTATCTATGAAAAAAACACTAACTCTGATTGATTGCAATCAAGATATGCGTCAATTATATTATGTGTTGATCATTTGGTATTTATTTTTTGTGTATGCTGACACTGCATTTAAGCTATGAGTGAGATTGTGGTTGACTTTTTTTATGCCCTTTTGTGTAACTTGTTTTTAGGGTAAGTAATCTTTTGTATTTAAGTTCGATTAATGTCGTTTGACATTTTTGGCTCGTATAGATCTCATTTTTTTTGTTCATGGCATTCCTTTTTTGTTGCAGGGAAATTCTGATGAACATCGTTCTGTAGCGATGGATGATAAAAATGGCTTCCTAGGAGTTCCCTGGAAAGATTTCTCGAGTAAATTTGATATAAGCAGAGAGGATGTTGGGAGTATTTCAACGAAGAATGCTGTGGAGAATAAAGTCGATAAAGCATATGCAGTTCGTAAGAGCAAAAGGGTGCGTAAAAGAGCAGTAGATAAGGATTTCAATGAAGATGTTGAGGATGATGAAATTCGGTACATAGAGAAGCTCAAAGCTTCTAAGGATTTGGAAGCACAGCAACCCCGGAAAACTCATGAGGAGACTGCAAGACACTCTAAGAATTTTAAACCTGGAGATATAGACCATGAAGAAGAAGAAGCTCGGGTTTCTGATTTCTTGCATGATGGCGGGAAGAGCAAGAATCCGAAGAAGGATATAGCTTTGACGACTCGTCAACGTGCACATCTAAGTAAGGAAAATCCTTCTTCAGCTGCTGATATTGAGTTCCCAAATGGTTTACCAACAGCCCCCACTCGAAGTAAGCGAAATATTCGTTGTCTTAGTTCATTTCCTTTCATTGATTACTAACTTCCTTTGTCAGAACGGAAGGAGAAGTTGTCAGAAGAGGAGCAACAAGTAAAGAAAGCCGAAGCTGCTCAAAGACGAAAAATGTTGAACGAGAAAGCAGCTCGAGAAACAGAGGTTTTCTTACAATGGTGGCTTTGCAGCCTGTTTCTGTTATTTATTAAGCTTTTTTGTAAACGTAACAGGAAGAAGCGATCAGGAAAATACTTGGACAAGATTCTAGTAGAAAAAAGAAACAAGAGAAAGTAAAGAAGAGACAGAAAGAGTTGGCACATGAGAAAATGGCAACAGCACTTTTGCTTGCATCAACCACTGTTAGGACAGTCATGGGACCTAATGGAACGACCGTGACGTTCCCTCGAGAGATGGGGTTCCCGAAGATTTTCGAGCCAAACATGACTGGGTAACGAATGCGGATAATGTATATATTGATCTGATCATTAACAAGTAGCATTTTGATATCTCAGGTATCCTCCTCCACGTGAGGTTTGTGCCGGTCCATCTTGTCGGAATATGTACCGGTACCGGGATTCGAAGTCAAAGCTTCCTATTTGCAGCTTGCAGTGCTACAAGGCTATCCATGAAAGAATGGAGTGTGGTGAAGCTTGCAAGTAATATTTCCAGTTCTTAGTTCTGCTATTTGTTGGACGAATTTACATTGTTGAATAGATGAGGCCCTAATTTTGTTCAATGATCAGTCGTACTATAAGTTGTTCGGTCACAAATTCTCAATTGATATCTATCGGTATACCCACGGTTTTTGAAGCCTGTTTGGTATGGTCAATCCGATCGGTTCAACCATAAATCACTGCTAATATTATTCTGATTTCGTCTCATCTTGGAATCGGTCTTGTCACTAAAAATTCGTTCGATCCCGATCTAAATTTTAACATTTGATATTTTGGTCAATAATTAATATATGGAAAAAATAGAATTTTGATTCATATACAAGTAAATTTTAAATATTAAGGTTTTGAATTTGTTTTATTATTAAATAAATATATTAATATTGTAAATATATATTTTTTAGAACCGGTTTAAACTGATTCGATTAATAGATTGATTTTTGGTTTAGAATAAGTTTCAAAAACTACGGGTATAACACGGTTATATTGTCTTTGGATCACATTATTTATTGGGATAAATTTTATTTTTTAGTTTTAAAAATTTTATAAATTCACACTTGAAGTCATTACCTAAAAATATCAATTTAAAGATTTCAATTTTCAACTTACTATTTCTTTTAAAGATTTCAATTTTCAACTTACTATTTCTTTTAAATTTCTAATTATTAGATTATTTTTTTCTTTTTGCGATACATGTGTCTTAAGATGTTTAAATGCTATTATGAACATAGTTAACCTTTTAACATTATTCCTTTTT
This sequence comes from Utricularia reniformis, assembly GCA_009725065.1. Classification (NCBI taxonomy): domain Eukaryota; kingdom Viridiplantae; phylum Streptophyta; class Magnoliopsida; order Lamiales; family Lentibulariaceae; genus Utricularia; species Utricularia reniformis. The sequence goes on along the minus strand of RWGZ01001239.1, from coordinate 177,281 downwards.
CAACCTATTAAGAATAACTAATTAAATATTTTTTCTTTGATATTTAAGAGAAAATTGTGTTTTTGGTCCTCGTAGTTTGATTATTTTGGCAAATTTAATCATCCAAGTTTATTTTGGCATTTTCAGTCCTCGAATTTTGGACATTTGGCAAAATCGGTCTTCAAATTTCATATTTAGTTCTCCAAATGAAATCGAACAAAACCGGTCAATGTAGTTTGATCGTAGTGGCAAAATTAGTCTCTGTATTATATAAAATGAAAAATTACAAATTACAAACTTGGGGGACCAAATTTGTCATAAACATAAAACTTGGAGGACCTAATTTGCCAAATGTGGCAAAGTAGGAGGACTAATTTTGCCACAAATAAAGTTAGAGGACTTAATATGCCACAATTATCAAAATAGGAGGATCAAAATTGTCAAAATAGAAAACTACGATAACCAAATTTGCGCGTCGTCCGATATTTAATGTATACAATGATTAAATGTAATAATATTTATTTGATGTATTAGATTTGTATTAAAATATACAAGTTGAAAATCTAAAATCTTGAATGATTAAATATATATTTTATTCTTAGAGTATTAACTATGATTTCATGGTAGATAAAATATTTAAATTATTTTTATATAAAGATATATATTTCAAATTAAATTTATGATATAATATTGAAACAATTTACAATTTATTACAAAATCAATTTAATCATTACATTTATATAAATTCAATTAAAACTTTCAAATCAATACAAATTACACCTTATTAATTTTAGTTTAAAATAACTAAAATATTTTTAACCTCAAATTATTATAATAATTATAGTTAAATCAAATTTTCTAAATTATAAACCAATGTTATAATTTACGAAAAAAACTTTAATTCGATATTTAAAATATTTTCTCGATGAAACAAGTGTATTTTTACCGAATTTTCTACTATGCTTATATATATTAGTTTAAACATCTAGATGAATATTTTTATGTAGATGAATAGTTTAAATATCATTTCAGTTATCTATATTAAATATTAACTTAAATGTCAAACTTTTAAATCACTAATATGAACACCTGAAAAACAAAAAAAACCACAATTTATGTATAAAGGTTTGGGTATAGAGTAATTGGATTGGGTCTATAGTTATAATGGCTCCAATGTCATATTAATTTTTAAAAAATGAGTCTTAAGTTAGAATTTAGATTAATGTGTTAATATTCTTGTATCTTTATAATTTGGAATAACTCTTGCTAATTTTCATGTTATGTTGTATTCAAACTAATTTTTCATAATAAACTATAAATTTTTTATTTTTATGTATTTTGGATTTTTTTGTAGAGTTAAGGTTGTTTAAATTAAAATTATGAGTGATGTTTGCCCACGGCCCCCAACTTACGGGTTGTGTAAAGGGCATGCCCTCCAAGTTACGAAATTGCAAATATGATACATTTTTTGATAAAAAATATGCATTTATAATCCTTCAACTTCAATTAAATGCAAATAAGATACATCAAATTTCCAATACCGTTTATGATTGATATTTTTAAAAACTCGTAAATTTTTAATATTTCATACACAATTGTCGAATATGAAGGGTAATTTTTATATTATTTTTCAAACGGGTCATATTTGTGTACTTTGTGATGAGTTTTCAAACGATTTTCAACTTACGGAAAATCGTGTGCTAAATGTCAAGGGTCTAAAACAAACGGTATTGATAACTTCATGTGTCATTCTTGCAATTTCGTAAGTTAAAAGACATGCACTTTACACAGCTCATAAATTTGGGAATAATTATGCAATTTTCTCTTAAAATTATAGAAAAACAATAAATCATGCATAATATATTTTATATCTATATTTATATTTTGTTGATATACAATCATAACGTTAAATAAGAATAACAACGGTTCGATCTTTAGTTGAACATTTAAATTTTAAACCTCAAATCTTTCATTAAAAGATAGGATTTAAAAGGATTGTTTATAATTTATAGTAATTTTATTTTATTTTTAAAATTATAACCCATCTTATAAAACGTGAATCCATGAGATTCGTTGGAAATAAGGTGGAAGACGACTACTGCAGAGGCCTTGTCCGTAGTGAAACTGGGGGCTGAGGAGGCACGGCGGTCTTAAAAAAGGAAGAAATATTTTTTGTTGATTCTTTAACTAGTTCAGGGATTCTAGGCGTAGATCTGCCCTGATCGCGTGGTAGAAGGCCGTTTCTTGAAATCCACTTTATCGAACTGTAATTCGGGTCTGCAATCTTATTGCGGGGGCTTCCTTCCTCTGAAAAAAACTGCCTTCGACAATCCGCTGGATTGAGGTATTTGTCGTAAATGACATGCGTTCTTGGATTATCATTTGACCGTTTTCCTATTTTCCTGACCCAGTCGATTTCAAGTTGTTAATATGATCCATTCAGATTCTTGTATGTTTTGCCATGCAACTTCGCAGTCGATTTCAATTTTTTAATTATGTTTCTTTTGCAAGGTGGATAACTTTGCCCATCTCTTCTCCACATATTTTCTCATATTCGCCAACTGACTTTGCTGTATTGTATATTTCGGTCAAAATCAATCAAAATTTTCTTTTTATTTTGCGTGCGTGCATCTTGCATTTTAATTCTGATATGGATCCTAATTATACCGTTCTACAGGTGTTGTTTGCTGATGGCTGTGAAGACCAAGTCACGCATCATTATAGAGTCGGTAGCCGAAACAACTATAGATTCTAGCCACTCCCCAATCAAATCTCTGGCTGTCTCCAGGTCTCTGGATGGTCAAACTCTAATTTATGTCTGCACTCTCTCTGGTGTTCTCTTGTTGTACGCCCTTAGAATGCCCCAAGGTGCTGCACCTGAAATCATGTTTGTCAGACGAACTTCCTTGCCTGGTGCTGGTGGTGGAGGTGCTGGCTCATTGGGTTCAATCCATGCGCTTACCAATAATGGTAATGTCATGGTCATTTCTGATGGATTCTTGTTTTTAGTTGATGCTGGCTTACTGGAGCGTCCTAAAAGATGTAGTCTATTCAGGGGTATAACTGCTTTTTCTTGTAAATATGAAAGCTGGAGAACTCCTCACATAAACGCAGGAATACAGAGTGTCAACCTTAATGGTGGTAATGTTGCTGCCAACAGTTTGTTTGTGGTTGGCACTGGGAAAAAGATGATTTTGGCAGAGTTGATTTTGGATGGCTCTTTGGTGATACAGAAGGAGATACATGGGGCGTTCGATGGGACTGTCATGGATTTATTGTGGATAAGTGATTCTATATTTATTGGCACCACAATGGGTTATTATTTGTATGATTATGCGAATGGCCATTGCGGTCTTATTTTTTCCTTTCCTGATCCTTATCCTTTTCCACGGACTGAGTTGCTTCCCAAGGATTCGATGGTGTTGTTAATGATGGATAATGTGGGCATTATTGTGGATGCTGAGGGACATCCAGTAGGCGGGAGTTTAATTTTCAAAGATGCCCCGGATGTGTTAATGGAAATTGGAAGTTGTGTGGTTGCTGCTAAAGGGTTAACAGTGGAACTATATCACAAGAAAACAGGTTGCTGTCTTCAAAGTATTGTTGTTGGAAATGGAGCTGAGGGTCATTGTTTGCTTGCCAATGAAGAGAATCAGATTGGGAACATTATTGCCATAGCAACAAGTTTAAAGGTACATTTGAAACTTAAGCATAGTTCTGGACCATCCTTTTTTTTGTGAACAGTGGGTACTGCTGCTTGATTATTTATTGAATTCGATATGATATTGCATTTCCTTCTCTGGTGTCTCCATTGAGTTCATTGCTCCACATTCAAGTGATTTTTTATCATGAATCTAATATGTTTTCAAATGGAAGCTTATTTGCTACAGAAAGGTTTCTGGAGAGGAACAGATCAAAGATCTGCTCAGGAAAAAGTACTTCAAGGAAGCCATTTCTTTGGTTGAGGAGATTCGTAATGAAGGTGATATGACAAGGGAGATACTCTCTTCAGTTCATGCCCAGGTGGGGTTACTCTTGATCTTTGATCTGAGGTTTAAAGAAGCAGTCGATCATTTCCTCTTAGCGGAAAACATGCAGCCTTCAGAGGTTTTCCCATTTATCCTCAAAGACCCAAATCGCTGGAGTTTGCTGGTATCAGCTAATTTATGAATCGTATTATGTACTTTCGTTAGTGAATGTGTTCCATGGTTCTCCTATTATGGTTGTATTTTCACGTTACTTTCAAGTGTTTAGTTGTCAATGTTACCCATGAATGTTGTCAATGTAGATTGTCATGTTCTGTATGCTGCCATGACATTTGATTGATGACAGTCCCTTAGTCTTTATTCTAATGTTTTCCTTCTATGAGCCAATTGTCTTACTTTGATATATATTAGAGCCATTCATCAAATTGTTGGGAATTCCTAGGTTCCAAGGAACCGCTATTGGGGTTTGCATCCTCCTCCAAAACCTCTTGAAAGTGTGATAGATGATGGATTGGGTATTATTCAGAGAGCTATTTTCCTTAAAAAGGCAGGTGTTGATACCACCATTGATGATGAATTTCTTCGTAATCCACCTAGTAGAGCTGATCTTTTACAATGTGCTATAGAAAACATGATACGGTACACTGCTTTGAACAATTTATGTTTTAGTTGATTTCCTCGAGTATTACTGCATGATTTGGTTATTAGGTTCTTGATGTTTTCTCGATGTCCTGCAGATATTTGAAATCTTGCCATGAAAGAGATCTTGATATATCTGTTATGGAAGGGGTTGACACCCTTCTAATGTACCTGTATAGAGCTATCAACCGTGCAGAGGACATGGAAATACTTGCTTCTTCAGAGAATAACTGTGTGGTGGTATTTATTCTATTTTTCTATGATCTTTTAAGTTAAGGACCTGCTTGACCTGTTTACTCTACTAGAGTGCTGCATAATGAAATGGCTAAAATTTTCAGAGTGAAATTATTATCTGCTGTAATATGGTAAAAAGTCTTATTCCATTCTAATGATGCAATGTCTATGGATGTTTCATTGAGGCTGCTTTCAATGAAATTATTGGAAAACATTGTTTTCTTAATGAGTGAATGGGCACTTGAATGGTCATTTCAGCACATAATTATTTGGTCAATGTGATCGGAACCATTTAAACTTGACCATGTTTATATAATGGGCAATGCAGGAGGAGCTGGAAACACTACTTGCTGAATCTGGGCATTTTCGTGCACTTGCTTTCCTGTATGCTTCTAAGGGAATCAGTTCTAAGGCACTGGCCATATGGCGCTCACTGGCAAGAAATTATTCATCAAATGGTTATGATAGGTACCAGTCTGAGGAGTTGAATATTCGGGAGGCTGCTGCAGTGGAGGCTTCTAGGATTCTGGAGGGCTCTTCTGACCAAGAATTGATACTGCAGCACCTTGGATGGGTTTGTAACCATATCTCTTAAGGCTCCTTTTTAATAGCCATTGCAAACCCATTTATCCCCATGATTGCTATTTATTTTTCTCTATTTTTAGATTGCAGATGTCAATCATGTTCTTGCAATTAATGTTCTCATATCAGAGAAAAGGACAAATCTTTTATCTCCAGGTGAGCTTCTCATTCAGAAAACTGTGGAAAGAGTTCTGAGCTTGAAAACCTTTGAAGTATTCTAGTAATTATAAAAGTAATCTTTTTCGAATCAGTTTCATCCTTGCATCCTCTAGTACAGAATATGAATGTCGTTTAAGAAAATTACATATCTTTTCATTTGGTTAATCTCTTCTAATCAATATTTTCATGTACTCTGTTATTAAGGGTGGAACTTTCTGTTTAATCTCCTCAAATTATAATTGTCATTTTTCTATTTCTCTTGTAATGTGTATATGTTCATTATTTCCTTTTAGTTGGTTCCTAATGTAATTTTTTTTAAGTAGATGAAGTGATTGCTGCAATAGATCCTAAAAAAACAGAAGTGCTTCAGAGGTATGTATGGTTATGTTGTCTAATTTTTAATTTTACATTTGGACCTTTTGGGTTCTGAGAGATTATTGTTTCATTTTATGTTGCTTCTTGTACTGCAGATATCTCCAATGGTTAATTGAAGGCAAAGATTTTCATGACCCAAAGTTACATACTGCATATGCGCTCCTTCTTGCGAAGTCGGCACTTACAAGTTATGAGATCGAGCTTTCTAGGGATGATAAAACAGTCAGGAGTCTCGAAAGTGAGATGCAACTTGCTGAAAGTTCTGTTCGTGAAAGACTCCAGATATTTTTAGGTTCTTCAGACTTATATGATGTGGAAGAAGTCCTCTATATGATCGAGGAATCTGGCCTATGGCTAGAAAAGGTAGCATAGTCCGTACATTTTTTTTATCACTAAGAAAGGACTTCCTTGTGGTTAAACTTGTATAATTTACAGGCTATTCTGTATAGAAGACTAGGTCAAGAAAACCTTGTTCTCCAGATTCTGGCCTTGTAAGTATAGACAGACTCTTTTTTCACTTTGCCATGTTGTTGGTGAATATTTCCCTTCAATGTATTTTGATATTCACCGGCTTGCTTTTCACTTCATTAGGAAACTGAAAAATTTTAAGGCTGCTGAACAATATTGTGCAGAGATTGGAAGGCCCGATGCTTATATCCAGTGAGTAATTTTCTTCTTCCTATCTCATGAACAGAGGTTCAAAGAGCATCTTTTGTAATCATTTTCCCCCATGGTGGTCAGGTTATTTGAGATGTATTTAGACCCTAAGGATGGTAGTGAGCCAATGCTCAAAGCTGCCATTCAGCTTCTCCATAAGCATGGGGAAGTGCTGAACCCAGCTCAAGTATTGGATGTGAGATTCTTGTGTGTCTTTATGTATTTTCTATTTGCTTTTTATTGCCCTAAACCTGTGCTTCTACAGCATTTACTCTGCCTGATCAACTCTCATATTCTGCAGAGATTGCCCGAGAATATGCCTCTCCAGCTTGCCGCAGAAACCTTAATAAAGATTTTAAGAGCACGTCATCATCACAATCGTCAGGGACAGGTTTCTATTCTGTGTATCAGATTGTAGCATTTTGTGAGATTAATTGGCTCACCTGGAGTTGGTGATAAAAATTACCGCATGTTCATTTTTCTTATCATCTCATTTGACCTGGATGCTGTGTGCGATTTAGAACAGACATCATGGCTTTTACTATAAGAATTGCTAAAGCGTTGATTTTGACAGATAGAGCATAAACTATCTAGTGCCTTGGACCTTGATGCAAGACTGGCAAGATTGGAGGAACGCTCTCGCTATGTGCAGATTAATGATGGAACTGTTTGCGATTCTTGCCAAGCTCGTCTTGGTACTAAACTATTTGCAATGTACCCAGATGATACTGTTGTTTGCTACAAGGTTGGTGTGGCTGTTTTGTTAATCATACTGGAAGCCTGATATAAAATTACATGCACCTTACCGAAATTTTCAGTGTTATCGGCGTAGAGGCGAGTCCACATCAGCTAGTTGGAGACATGGTGTGTTAGTGAAGCCTGGCTGGCTGGTAACTCGGTGACAATGTTTTGCCAATAACATTTCTTTTGTTTTAAGGGGGCCTCATGATGCAAGTCACTAGATGTGGTGAGGTAGTTCATCTTGAACTCTCACTGCTTTCCCCTCTCAATCCATGACTGATTCTGATTAACTGGAGTTTTGCAGAAATTGAGTCTGAACAGGGTATTCTCTGGAGCTGCTGCTAGCTTGATGTGACTATAGCACCTCGGAAGACTAGCTACGTACGTAACGTACGTATATCATATATGCATACTATATCTGTAGTTCATTACAGTATACCAATATGTTTTATGTTGAATGAGATGAACCAGGGGATTGGTTTTCTCTACAATCTCCATTTTTCGCTGCGTCATTAATTATTATGTTCACATACTGTTCTAAGAATTACTTGTTGGACTGGACTAGATCATGGGACTGGTGAGGGTTGCCTGGTCGAACCGCGGGCAGATTGGGTTGTTTGGAACCTCATTAAAAAAACAACTTTTCAAACATATTGGTATGTTTGAATCTGCTGTATAGAATATGGTATTTTTCAAACACAACATGTAGTTAATATGCTGCATAGGAAATGATAGTTTTTATGCATTTGTGTTCTTGTTGAATCCCTGATTCCTCTGTCCTTTACAGCTATTCAAATTGCTGATGATGCTAGTGATTCAGAATGTGTGAATAGTGACAACCAAATCCGAAAAGACTGAGTTTTTCAAGTAAGCTTAAGTTTTAAAAAGTGTCATTTCTAGAGTGTTGCATACTTCAAGCTACTATTCTATTTTTTCAGGCTCGGTTGACTTCTCAAGCTACAATTACAGGTTTATGAAAAAATATAAGAGCAACCGCTTCAAATATAAAACATCGTATTAGAGACAATTTCAGTAGGAGCTAGCATCATATTTCCATTTGTAAATTATAATCTTTATGCTGAATGTATATTTGTTGCATGTTTCTTTATCGCTCATATGGAATCAAATCAAGGATAGAAAATGAATTGCAGGAATTGCATTTTCTTATTTTGTTATGTTTGGTAAATTAGCTTAGGTATGATTTTCATAAGACTTTCTATGCTTAATGGTTTTGTTAGATAGTCATCTGCTCCAGCCTGAATCATCTTGTTTATCTCTTCTCCCTTCTGATGAGCAGTTAATGCCACAATTGGTGTATGGATGCCATAGATTTTCTCTAATTCTCTGATTTTCTGAGTTGCTTCAATTCCATTCATCACTGGCATCTGTATCATGCAAGTGAATCACCATAGATTTGGTGTATTAGAAGATGTATAAAATGATCGAAAAATTGTTACAGGCTTGGTCATTTAAGAACATACCTCACAGTCCATTAGGATACAACTTAAATGGACAGAAGCATCATCAATACTGTCTTTGAGTCTTGTGGAAACAAGCGTACAAGCCTTTTCCCCATTTTCACATGATAAAACGCTGCCATCAAGCCGTCTAACAATGGATTCAGCTATCTTCTTCCCAACTGGATCATCATCAACAACTAAGATAGTCTTCCCATGTAATGGCTTTTTGTTGCTTGTCTCTTTGACTACTTTTGTTTCTTCTTTTTTGTAGTTTTGCGGTTGAGAAGATGTGGTGGCAAGTGGAATTTCACCTCTTCTTGGTGGTTTACCTCCAAATTCAGGCAAAAGACCAATTGTATGATACAAGCTGGATCCATGAAATGGCTTGGATATTACCAAATCTGATGGAGGCATTGTACTCTCATCCATGCTGGTGAAACCATTATCCTCATTGATTATTGATGAATCTAACCAGATTACTCTACTGTAGCAACCTACTTGCAAGTCCCTTCTGAATTCATCAAGAGTTGTGCCAATATCATGGAATGGACCTACACGTTTATCAATCACTATCAGGATAAATTTCATCTTCCTCCATGAAGGAGAAATATCATCTGCCCCATCAAAAGTACTCAACGGTGCTTCCTTAGATTGCCTACTCGAGGTAACATTCCATTCACTCCTTGAATTCCTTGAACTGCTAAAGCTTTTAAGGTTGAGCCTTTGCTTGATATTATTGAGTGTCTGAGAGAGATGTTTATGGTTCAACACAATATGCACCTTTATTTCAAGTCCCTGCATGAATTTTTGCAATATTGTGCATCTTTTTTGGTTCGGAATGAAGAGTATTACTTCAGATCTCTCTGTTTTTCTGCAATTCTGGCGAATTAGAGATTTCCAGTTGTTGAAAGAATCACTTGAATTATATCCTCTATCTGGTGTTTTTCTTATGTTGTTTAATACTTCTGCCTCCATTAATACGCAGAATCTGATGCATGTTCCTCTTTCTCCAACTTCTTTATCAACTATTTCTATCTCCCCTCCCATCAAACGAACCTGAAATCAAAAGGGAATCATAATAAAACACCACATTGTATTCTAAAATGCAGCATACCAGAGATTGCACAATTCCAAGGCCCAGACCAGTGCCTTCTTGGTCTAGTGTTGTCTCTTTAACTTGTACATAGTTTTCAAATACATTTTGTCTTTTCTCAATAGGTATTCCTTTTCCCGTGTCATTCACCTCAAACCAAAATTCCATTGTATTTGGATTTCTTTGAACTACATTCGAATCTTCTAACACACTGTTTTTTCTCTTTGTCTTAAACAGGAATCCCAATGCACACCTTGCTTGTTCACTTCCATCTGGTGAAGTTATTCTGCTATCAATCCATGGTTTTCTTGCCCATGCACGAACGGCCACATGACCATCTGAGGTAAATTTCACAGCGTTGCTCATCAAATTGTTCAAGATTTGCTTTAGTTTACCCCTATCGCCTTTAACACGAGAGATCTTTATGACAGAACCATCACTAGGATCAAGAATAACATCAATTCCTTTCTTCATGCCTACAGGATAATGAAAATCAACCACAGCTTCTAGTAACTCTTNTTATAGCATCGGATCGTTTTTTACCCTTAATCAATCCTTCGAGCATTATATTGTGAGCAATGATATCAGGGTTAAAACCATTATCAATCATCTCATTCCAAATCTTCCCTGCTTGCATCAAGTTCTTTACTCTACACCAAGCGCTTAGCAAAACAGTATATGTCCTTAAATTAGGTGAAAACTTTTCCTCCAACTTTTCGAACAATATATAAGCTTCTTTTCCGAGCTTCGCCCTGCCTAATGCGTCGAGCAAGCAATTGATTATCTCCACATCAACTTTAAAACTGTATTTCTTCATAACATCAATGATCCCAATAGCTTTTCTCCTTTCTTTTGCAGCAGCAAAAACCTTGATGCAAATAGTGAATGTTTCAATGGTTAGCAATCCCTTGTCACCCATTTCTCCTAAGAGTGATTGCATTGTCTCGAATTGCCTTGCTTTTCCTAGAATCTTCATCATTGCATTGTATGTTACTGCATCATGTTCAAAACCAGGGCAAGAACAAGCCCAGTAAAAGAATCGAAATGCTGGTTTTCGAGCATGTTTGTATCTCTCCAATATTTCTAGTACCAAATCATGATTCAATTTAACCCCAATTTCATCTAAAACTGCTTCCATATTCCTATCAACAGCAAATGTTTCATCAATAACCTTACAGATGCGCTCCACCTCTCCCTGATCAATCTCAGATTTCACATTATCAACGATTATAGATTCATCAGTTTCATCCTCTGAATCAGACCTCACCGAATCAACATCCTTACAAAAAGCCCTGTATTTCGTCAAGCAAATTGGCCAAAAGGGCATTCGGATCAATGGCAAGCTTTTCTGAATAGCACAGAGAGAAGAGGAGTGTGGCAATACAAACGGAACTTGATAGTCAACACAATGGAGGCTACTATGAGTAAAAGAAGCAAACAGAAAACGCAGGGGCAAAGTAACACCAGAAACTTGCTTTCCTTTAATTCCTCGTACTCGGGAGTTCCAATTTTGTCTTCCATAGCCCATGAGCGATTCGGCGCCGCCATTACCGGATAAGAAATTGCTCAGATGTTTGGACTTTGAATGCGTTGAGGATTTTCTCATTTCTCAAATGCAACCCATTGTTCTTGAATCGTAACCTTTGATTCGGGGAGGAGAAAGAATTAGGGGAAATATAAGAATAGATGTCAGATGATTTTCAATTTTTCAATTAAGACGAAAAAGGAATTTAGGTCTTATACCCACATTACTATTGTATAGGTATGCGTGGATGTCTGATTACCAAATTATCCTAATATTTATTTTTTAATTATAATTATTATAAGAAATTATCACTACTCACCAAAAAAAATGTTATTTATTTGATAAATATACAATTTATAAAACAATCAAAAAACATATATTCATTTAAATATTCGTAATCACAACCTATAAAAATAAAATCAATTGTAAAATTAAATATATTTTAAATTATAATATAAAATATTCGAAGAATTATCTAACTTACTAAAAATATGAATTTCAAAAATCAATGTCCGATATTAATTTCTTGATATTCTTCCATATTGGTTATTTTTAAAAAATAATAATAAAATATAAAAAAATAAATATTAAGGAAAAAACAAATATTTATAATAGTAAAAAATATATTCTCATATACAACGTTTTAACTTAACAAAATTAGAAAAAAAAATATAATAAAAATATCGGATCGGATATGAATTTTGAAAAACCGTATCCGATACGAAACCGCATCCGATCCGATTAAGTATTTGCGGTTTGGATAACCGAAAAATCGATTCGATTACCTCGGTTTTTCGGATCACTGAATTTGCATGCACACCCTTACTATTGTACATGAAAAGCCCAAAATGTGGTATAATGAGTTGAAAGCATTCTTTAAAGTTCCGGTATACTAGTTTGATATATCGGAAATTTCGGACGTACTGGTTTCGACCGGGTTTTGAGTGGGTTGAATTGTATCTAATTTATTGGATTTAGGAAAAATTAGATACAAAGCTTTTATAATTTCTTTTATTTTATTTTTCGAATTATGAATAATATAAATTAAAAAATGTATATGTGCTATAGGTTAATAATTTAATTTAATTTATTATTTTACTCAATACATATTCAATATATCGATGTCATGAATTTATCTAATATACCGATCGATATTGATTTTTAAAACATTGGTTGAAAGCCCATATCCAATCATCTTGGATCTATCTAGTAAATCTTTGCAAGATTGATTAATTAAAACACAAGAAAAGCTATCCTCAAGTTGAAGAAGAATTTATATAAGCGGTGAATGCAAAATGTAGCACTTTGCAAACCCGAATGGTGAACGGGTCGGGTTATGTCATATTTTTTAGAGAAAATTGCATGAGTAGCCTCCACTTTACGAGATGTATAGAAGGCATGCTCCTCAACTTACAAAATTGCAATAATGACATATAAAGTTATCAATAACGTTTGTTTTTTACCCCTAATATTCTAGCATCTGATTTTCCGTAAGTTGAAAACCGTTTAAAAATTTCTCACAAAGTACGCAAGACCCGTTTGAAAAAGTATACAAAATTTACCATTGATATTCGAGAATTGTTAATAAAATATTAAAAATTTACGAGTTCATTAAAGTGTCAATGATAAACGATATTAAAAACTTGAGGTGTCTTGTTTGCATTTAATTAAAATTTGGGGACTACAAATATATATTTTTGCTCAACAATGTACTATATTTGTAATTACGTAATTTGGAGGAGATATCATTTACACTGCTCATAAATTGGGGGTCTTCCCAAACATCACCCATATTTTTTTAATGAAAGTTGCCTTGCCAATGTCCACTCAGTTGGCGCGTGGCGCGTGCGCTTTCCGTCTCTTTGTCTTCAGGTCATGATTACCTTCGGATTCCCGTCCCTTTTGTGGGAAAAATTGTACAGTAACAGTGTTATACATTGTTACTGCAATATTTGTCATTGATTCAATCCAAATCACATATTTAACAGTGATGAACAGGTGAAATGACGTGTATTGAGGGTAACTCGGTTTCTATTACTACAGAAACCGAGCTGTGATTTTTTTTAAATGTAGCTCGGTTTCCTTTATTGCAGAAACCGAGCTACATTAAAAAATTAAAATAATTACACGTCATGTATAATTGTGTGGCTAAAAAATGTGTGGTTGTAATTTTTGATTAGACAACATGTTGCGTTGATACTGTCTATAAATAACCAGTATTGATGAGGGCTCCAGGACCGGGTACCCTGTAATGGGTAAGACCCGACCGCGTTGGGCCAACCCAGATGACAAAAGACGAACTCGCACGGCCCAAGATCCTTAACCTAGTATATTTGAGATAACCGGCCCGAAGACCCACTAGTGTTTCAGTACCGAAGCTGGAGTCAGGAGAAATTAGGAATGTTCGAGGACCGATTATTCACATCGGTCCAAAACGGTTACAGCCCACACATCTCACGCTCCGGGCCTCCACATGCGTTTTACGCATCGGGCTTATTCACGCAGTTAGCGCTTCGGGCCCGACCACGTTTCCCGACATAGGAAAACTACATTGTTAGAGGCGGTTATAGGGCGTAATCCACACGCGTTTCCATCTCTATAAATACAGAGCTAGAAGACAATCTCGAGAGGATCCTTTGGACACGTAAGAATAGACTGTTACTATGCCGAAATTCTCTGCGCTTTATTTTCCCTTATTATTTTCATAAGCCTTTTGTTTGTAATGAACTGTTTGATTAATGAATCGGCTAATAGCGTTTCCTATTCTTAGTCATGTGGTTTTTTCCCCTTCTCCGATGGGTTTTCCACTCTAAAATCGTTGTGTCTAGCTTTTCCTTTCATTTTTAATCGTTTCCTACATTTAAACAAATTCAAACCGAGTTCGTTCTATTACGAACCGGACGACTCTTGGTACCCTTGGTTTTCTAACCACAACAAGTATGTTTATTTCTTATTCACTTACAATTTTTGATCTTTTATTTTGTTGAGTTTTTATTGTCTCCTAGTGTTTGGATTTTTGAAACCAATGGATCCAACGTTTAGAAGTTTTAATTCTTTATGAGGATTTTTTCCCGATAACGCCGAAGGTGAGGAGCATTCCTACATAAGACAAAATTCAACTCATACCGGTAAGTGAAATGTTTACATATTTGAAAAGTTTATTGTTTAACATTTTATATTGAATATATGTATGAATTTTGACTTGCACGTGTCATACAATTCACAAGTCGAAGATATAGCATTTAATAAGTATGGAGAAAGTAGCTGATATAACTCTAATTTTCGCGAGTTTGTTTGGAACACTAATTATGATTACGGGCGTCAGGATACAAATCTGATTAATCAAACACTTATAATGAGTAAACTTTGAATACTTGCTAGATTAATTATTTATTAAGTAAACATTTTTATAATCTTTTTATTTCTTTATTTTTAATTAAAAATTTGAGAATATTCATATTACTTAGGTTTATATTGTTTAATATTACAAATTTAGGGTTATTAAGTTAACTTTTTGTATGATTATAGGACTTGTTTTTGTTAAATATTTTGAAATTTGAATAATTAATTAGATTTTGTTTTTTTTTGTTTATTTATTAATGTAGTTATATTTTGAACACTTTTACAAATATTTATTTAATTTATATATTTTTGAATATGCATATTATATAGCTTAATAGGATTTTAAAACATAATTTTTAAAATTTGTGTATTTGATATAATAATTATTTAATTTTTGAGTATTGATTATTTAAATTGTTTTGTAGTATTGATTATTTAATTTTACAACGCGAAAAATGTAAAATCGACAAGAAGAAGCGAAGAGACTGCTTAAAAACCTTATGCAATGAAAAGCATGTGCAAAATATTTAAAAAGAATAGTCCGATTTCTGCAATAGTAGAAATTCAACTATTCTTTTTATAAAAAAAGTTAAAAAACGTAACCCGATTTATGGTGTAATAGAACTCGGATTCCCCATAAGTTCATTAAATTAGTGTTATTAAATGATAGAAATTAGTGTTATTAATTAAATTAATAAAAAATAAGTGCTTTTTTATTTATTTAACCCTCTAAAACAATGCTAGGTTCAGTAGAAATCTCTCCCTTTTGTTTCTCTGTAGAAATTGTTGGTTTCACTCACTCGTTATTGTACAATGTAGAAAAACCGCGACGTTATGGGGTCTTCAAAGAAATCTAGCAATGGACGGTCGCCGCTGGTCAACCAGCAGCGGCAAATAACGGCTTTCTTCGGTAAGCAAATGGGTTCGTCGCCTTCTCCGTTGGCTGAGTCATTAGAGAAAATCTCTAAATTTAGCAAGAGTCCGAGCCCGGTAACACCTTCTCCCTTACAACAGAAGGGTAGTAAGCCACCTCTAGCCGTCGGTTCTAATTTGGGATCTTCTTCAGCTGAAAAACCACGCTTCTGTAAGGAGTACGGGGG
The DNA here is from genome assembly GCA_009725065.1 of Utricularia reniformis. Classification (NCBI taxonomy): domain Eukaryota; kingdom Viridiplantae; phylum Streptophyta; class Magnoliopsida; order Lamiales; family Lentibulariaceae; genus Utricularia; species Utricularia reniformis. The sequence continues at coordinate 161,409 of RWGZ01001239.1, read as the reverse complement.
CGAGATAGTTGATCGAAAAATCAGGGTTTATTGGCCCCTGGATAAGTCTTGGTACGTGGGGTACGTGAAGTCGTTTGATAAAGTAGCAGGAAAGCATTTGGTGAAATACGATGATGATGAGGAGGAGATGTTGTATCTTGCCCAGGAAAAGATAGAATTGATTGAGGAAACAACGAAAAAGCGGGGGAGGCTTAGAAAGTTTTCTCTGGTGGAAGATGTGGAGGAAGAGGATTACAAAGAACTTGAAGATGACTCAGGTGACGAAGATTGGGTGGAACAGAAAGAAGAAGTGGAATGTGAGGATATCAATGATGATATGAGTCTTGAGGAGGAAGAGTCAAGTGAAAAGAGCTGCGATACGATTAATAAGAAATCCAGAAAACGAAGTGTTACCGAGAGAGAAATGGTGACATCAACAGCAAGTAAGAAAAGCAATATTGCATTACAGAAGAATAATAAGGTCTCGGATATTTCTTCGGTAGCAGAAAAGCCAATTGATCCTCCTGGAAAATTTAGTGATAGTAAGTGAGATATCCTTTTTTCGGTACTACATTGATGTTTATATTGGTTATTGGTGACTTTATTCAAAATTGAAGACAAGTTCAGCATTTATTTTAAAATTTATTAACAGTGTTTTCAGATGACACTCTTATGTTTGGTAGGAATTAAAACTCTGCTATCGACTTACTGGTATTATTTTTTCATATCATATATATCACTGTTGATATATTTTTCTTCATAGATTGGAGATCATCTGTTTTAAATATTCCTGTACAAGGAGATGACCCCAAAAGATTTATTGCTTGTGGAGAGAAGTTCCGATTTCTCAATGTGTAAGCTATATCTATCTCTTTAGACAGAGGGAACACTATTAAAACTAAAAGAATGAAATCTTTTGTATGGGTTGGGCCATTTTATACCAGCCATTCTGCTGTATTTACATTTTTTTATGCCTGCGAAAGCATATGCATTGGTTTTTTTCTAAGAAAATATCTTTTGCATAAACAAGAGATCGCAAGGATGCCAATAGAAGGCGCCCTGGGGATGAAAATTATGACCCGAAAACCCTTCATTTGCCTGAGGAGTTTGTGAAAAATCTCTCCTGTGGTCAGGTATTGCCTTCATTGAACTCTTCCTATTTACGCCTCTTTGAAATTTTGGAATTATTTTATGTAACGTTTATTTAGAGGCAATGGTGGGATTTTAAATCCAAACACATGGACAAGGTTCTCTTTTTCAAGGTAATGTCATTGTCTTGTAGAGTGTTTACCTTTTTCTTGTTCATGCTATCCGATTTTTTAGATGATCATATACTTTATTTGTTGTAACAGATGGGAAAGTTTTATGAGCTTTTTGAAATGGATGCACATGTTGGTGTCAAAGAACTTGGTTTGCAATACATGAAGGTAATGGGCAGAGTGATATGTTTGCATTTGAATTGATGTGTGAATCTGATATAATATCTACGTATGATTGGAATGGATGAGACTGGTAGTTAATTTGCTCAAATTGTGCACATGTTAGTTTGTGGTTTCCCATGGTAGTACCTTGAACTCATGTAACTGTTACAGGGAGATCAACCACATTGCGGATTTCCTGAAAAGAATTACTCCAGAAATGTTGACAAGCTGGCAAGAAAGGTTAAACTTAATTGTTCACTGTTGTTGGGGTGTTCTTTACCTTTGAGCTCCTATTTCATTAAGTTTGTAGTATGGAGTTTATAAGTTTGAAAAGGTCGTTAGTAAAATTTCAGGGCTATAGAATTCTAGTTGTGGAGCAAACAGAAACACCTGAACAACTTGAGTTTCGTAGACGAGAAAAAGGCTCTAAAGATAAGGTATTTTTTCTCAGATATTTAATCTTAATGTTTTTTTACTGGGCCTTGTGCCAAATACTTTTTTATCTCTCAGGTTGTGAAACGTGAGGTTTGTGCCGTAATCACAAAGGGAACAGTAACAGATGGAGAATTGCAGCAAGGACGTCACACATTTGGTGTTTGTTTAGTTGATGTTTCAACCAGCAAAATTATCCTTGGTCAGGTGGGGGGAACATTTATTTTACAAGAATTGATGCATGCAAAGAGCTTTAATCTTATGGATATCCCTTAATTCCCCATTGTTGGCTTGATAGTGCAATTACCTTGCGATGTTAAAATATTTTATTTTCCTTTTTGATGACCTAGATTTTTCTCATCTGGAAGAATTTGCTAATGCATGCTGGTTGTTCTTTGTGTGTAGATTTTGGATTTTTTTTTCTAATTTCTAAGAATTTGCTAATGCTTGCTGGTTGTTCTTTGTGTGTAGATTTTGGATTTTGGACTGAGTTTACATGATTTTTTTATAAAATAATGGAAAATAGTAGAATCTATGCCAATATAAGGTGATGTATAAAATCAAATTGGTGTATAAAATCCATTGTTTTAGTGAATACACTTGAATCCAATGTCTTCATTCATGTGCAAGATGCAATGACAGTGCTCCATTGCCGATATATGCTTTATTCCCTTGCCATTTTTCATTTAGTTTCGAAAATTGGCTTATGAACCTAACATACTTTTCAACTTTCATTGCGGGCTCAAACAGTTTCAAGATGATGCGGATTGCAGCTCATTATGCTCTTTATTGTCGGAGTTGAGGCCTGTGGAGATTATTAAACCTAAAAAACTGCTCTGTCCGGAGACTGAAAAGGCACTTTTTAGGCATACAAGAAGTCCTCTTGTAAATGAGTTAATTCCTTTTTCTGAGTTTTGGAATGCTGAGAAAACTATGTCTGAAATTACAAATATTTATAAGTCTAGTGATTTGACCGATGATGTTAATAAATGCATCCCAGATGCATTGTCAAAACTTATGAGTTTGGGTACGGATGGGAGTGAAGCACTTTCAGCTCTCGGTGGTGCTCTTTTTTATCTCAGGCAGGCTTTATTGGATGAAACTATTCTCAAATTTGCAAATTTTGACTTGCTCCCAACTTCTGGATTTGGAGTCATCGCTGAAAAACCATATATGGTTCTTGATGCTGCAGCATTAGAAAACCTTGAAATATTTGAAAGTGGAAATGGCGATACTTTTGGGTAGAGCATCAGCCTCCTTTAAATTAATCTTATTCTTATATTAATTTTGTATTACCTGATATTTTTCTCTGCAGTACATTATATGCTCAACTGAACCATTGTGTGACTGCCTTTGGCAAAAGATTGCTAAGAAAATGGCTTGCCAGACCATTGCATCATATTAATTCAATTAAAGAACGCCAGGATGCTGTAGCAGAATTAAAGGTAGTGGCACTTCAATTTTGTTTTTTTCATCTTGTTGGGTTAATGTTTCAAGCATATACCTTGCGATGCCTCACATATTTGATGCAGCAAAGTGCTCAATAATTTCACCATTTTACAAGGTGAATCCACATGTGCGTGAATTTAGAAAGGAGATATCCAAGCTTCCTGATATGGAACGTTTACTTGCACGTGTTTTTGCTGGCAGGTGAAGTTGCAAATTATGATTAATTGTTAAATAATCTGCAATTTACCAGGTGTCTTTGCTGTTTGTTTTTTGGTACAGTGATGGCAATGGCAGACATGCAAGTAAGGTTGTTCTATATGAGGACGCTTCAAAGAAGCAACTTCAAGAATTCATCTCAGTTCTACGTGGGTATGAGTTGGCAAACAATGCATGTTCTTTATTTGCTGCCAGTTCAGAGATCATGGAGTCTAAACTTCTTTATCATCTATTGACACCTGGTATAAGTCTAACAAAATTATGACCTGGAAGCATTTGTGAGGCATTGTAATCTTACCAGAAAAGTTTGTTTCAGGTGCAGGTATGCCTGATGTTAGCTCAATTATAAGGGACTTCAAGGATGCCTTTAATTGGGATGAAGCAAATCAGTCGGGACGTATAATACCTAGAGAAGGAGCTGATATTGAGTATGATGTTGCATGCCAAAAACTGAAAGATACTGAATATGACCTTGGAAAACATTTGAAAGAACAGAGGAAGATACTTGGGGATTCTTCTGTAAGAACTTAATAGTGGTCTGGATTTATGATTTTATTTTTAAATTTGTTGAGATTAAATATTCTATAGATTTCATTTGTTGCAATTGGAAAAGACAAATACCTTCTGGAAGTACCGGAGAGCCTATTACAAAGAGTTCCAAGGGAATATGAGTTAAGATCATCCAAGAAGGTAATTTAGTTACTTTTGTCGGATTCATTAAGTTCACCTCTTCCTTCTCTTCCTCCATCTCTTTATTTTATTCAGGTGATCATCTTATTTTTACAGATCTATTTGCTTAATTTCTTAAATCTAAAATATCATCATCATCAGAGAAGCAAAAAGTACCAGCGCTATAGTATTTTGAAGCATCGCCGACTCCTAATGATGGAGTATGGGCATGCAAGTTCTTCCTTGTTGTCTGCTTTTATCTTAGATTGATAGGTGGAGGTTTATGTTATGCCTCCAATTCAGCTACTTCAACTTACTGTTTAATCAATTGGATGATATTACAACTTCTCCTTCGATTTCTGATGATTTTTAGAAAATATTCGGTTTAGTGATATGGTTACCAAACTTCACTATTTTACCCATTTTTGCAGGGTTTCTTTCGTTACTGGACCCCAAAAATTCGAGAGTTAATTGGTGAACTTGCTCACCTTGAATCTGATAAGGATTCAAAATTGAAAAACATTCTTCAAAGATTGATTGAGAAATTCTGTGAGAATCATAGAAAATGGAGACAATTGGTGGCCACTGTTGCAGGTGCTGACTTTCTCTATGCTCGTAAAATGAATCTAACATAACTTTTTGTGTGCTTTCTAGTATCTTGTAGTACATTTTACGGGAACTGTGATAGTATTGTTGATCATGGCACTAACATCTGAACCCTGATTTCAGAACTGGATGTTTTGATCAGCTTATCAGTTGCCAGTGAATATTATGAAGGGAAAACATGTCGTCCCGTATTATCTGCACAGGGTTCTGATGTTGCTCCCAACCTCTGTGCTAAAAGTTTGGGGCATCCTATTCTAAAGAGTGATAATCTGAGAGAAGGCACATTTGTGACCAATGATATCGCACTTGGTGGTTCTGATCATGCAAGCTTCGTGCTCCTTACCGGTCCCAACATGGGTGGGAAGTCTACTCTTCTGCGCCAAGTTTGCTTAGCTGTAATTCTGGCTCAGGTTAGTTCTGGTACTGTCATCTTAAGAAGCAATAAGGAAACTTGCATCTCAATGTTGGCTTAATCGTCCATTAATTTCAGATAGGAGCAGATGTACCAGCAGAGAGTTTTGTGTTGTCACCTGTTGACCGTATTTTTGTTCGAATGGGTGCTAAAGACCAGATAATGGCTTGCCAAAGCACATTTCTCACAGAGCTGTTGGAAACTTCCTCAATGCTTGTAAGCTTATCTCGTTCCAAAGCAACGAATTATTATCATCTAGTAATAGCCATCAATTACAGATCTTTTTATTGTTGTCCTATGGATTATTTAGAATGCAGCAACTCGCCGCTCTCTCGTTGCTTTAGATGAGTTAGGTCGAGGGACATCAACATCAGATGGTCAAGCAATTGCGTATGTATATTTTCAATAAGAAACAGCTGTTTTGGATGTTGTATTTTGGTTTTCCCTCCTAGCTCACACTTTCTTATCTCTTCTTCTTCAGTGCTGCTGTTCTTGACCATCTGTTGGTCAATGTACAATGTCTAGGAATGTTTTCTACACATTATCACAGACTAGCCAATGACTACCAGAGAAATCCCAAGGTATGTCATGTCAAACAGCATTTGAATGACTATTTAAAAATTTTTTAGACCCAAATTTGAGTTTCATTGTTTTGGCAATCTTGGACCCTAAAGCTTTATGAGTGGCGTGATTCCCTATAAAGTGTGATTCTCAAAGTTTTCAATTTTGGCAATTGAGAGGTGCGGTCAAAATGAAAATTCGGGGACTTGTTTTGCCACTTTGGGATCTAATTTATCAAATATTGCAAACTTAGAACACCAAATTTGCCAAAACTATAAAGTTTAGGAACTAAATATGCCAATAGAAACTATATGGACCAAATTTGTCAAAACTATAAAAGTGTAGGATTGAATGTGGCATTGTCTCTAAAAAATAGGTTTCCTTGTGATAATATAAAGGATGAATCCTTGATCATACAGGTTTCTCTCTGGCACATGGCTTGCCAAGTTGGGGAAGGAACTAGAGGACTAGAAGAAGTAATGTTCCTTTACAAACTGATGTCGGGTGCATGCCCCAAAAGCTACGGTATCAACGTAGCCCGTCTAGCTGGTGAGCTATAAAACACATCTCCTCCTCATCCCATAATGTTAAAAAAATCATTCAAAATCTGGATTTGTTTCAATTTGAAGGAGTTCCTGATTCAGTACTGATTAGAGCTGTAGTTAAATCAGAGGAGTTTGAGTTAAGGTATGGCAAAAATGTGGGAGATTTAGAAATGGAGGGTTTGTTGATCATCAAAGAATTGATCAAATTTGCTTCTGCCAAGTCTCATTTCCCTTTGGCAAACCTGCAATCCAGAGCCAGATTACTTTTGCCACTTCACTAGATTGCTTGCCTCTGAATATATATATATATAATCTTGTGGATAGTGTCTAAAAAACACTTGTTTTGGCTCTGCTCTGTTTTGGGTGTTTTTGCCAAATTTGCCCAGCCCTAGAGAAAGTTATGTACTCAGGTGCTTTCAAGAATGATTCAAAATTTTATAATATTTTTTTAGGGTATTTTCATCAAATTAGTTTTTAGATAAAACTATTTTATATTATTGTTTCTAATTCATATTTCTTTTATATTATTAATGGAAAAACCTCTACATATGATAAATTTATCTTCTATTGGAGGTTGAACGAGTTGGAGCCAATCGATCATCCATTGTCGTCTTGTAAGTATCAAAAAATTGGAAAAAAAATCACTATTTCAATCCATTGATGCACGGAAAAATTAATGTTCATGGTTCCCTATTTCTTTTTGTTGTAAATCTTTATTTGAAATGTCAAAATATATAGAGAAATTATAGAAAATTGTGTAAATGACATACTCCAACTTATTAAATTGTACAAATGATATCTAAAGTTATTAATACCGTTATTTTTTGCCTCTGACATTCTAACACTCGATTTTCCGTAAGTTGAAAACTGTTTAAAAACTCATCACAAATACGCAAATAAAGATCCATTTGAAAATTTATACAAAATTGATCATTGATGGCAAAAATATTAAATATTAACGAGTTCATTAAAGTGTCAATGATAAATGATATTGAAAACTTCAATTAAATATTGGAAGACTAAAAATACATATTTTTGCTCAAAAAATATATCATATTTGCAATTTCGTAACTTTGATAACATATCCTTTACACAGCCCGTAATTTGGGGTCGTATTCAAACATCACCCAAAATATATATGATAAAAGTTTTTGAAATTATTTTTATATTTTGAAAATTTAAGTATATCTAAAAAATTAAAATTATTTTTTCACATATATTTTGATATGAAAATGAAATTTTCAATTATTTACTATTTGATATGAAATTTGAGATTGTAGTCATATACTATTAATTTTAGTTCAAAATTACATGAAATCCCTAAACTCAAATAATTATAATAATTATTTTTACATCAACTTTCATCATTTATNTCAACTTTCAACGCTTCTTCTTTCTTCTCAAGAGACGAGGTAACAAATCGGAGCCCGTGATATTTCAACAGATTCTCAGGCTGAATTACAACCAAAATATCAGTAATTCATCGGCGTGATCCGAAATTTTATCGAAAATGAAACAGACCTTGATTTCGGAGATTGAATAAGCCAGATTTCCCAAATACGCTATTTTCGAATACAGTACAGCTTGGTCAAAAGGGACCTTACGAAGAAGCTTCGAGAACGATTCTCGATCGAACTCAATTTTCTCGCTGTCGTCGTCTTCATCGACAGGGCATCCGTCGCATTCCTCATTCTCCGATCGACAATTCCCATCGCCATCTCCCGATCCCACCGGATTTTCTTCAAAAGACACGCCGGTTTTTCCTTCTCCAGTTAAGATTGAGTTGACACGAAGAATCTTTAAAACCCAACTTTCTTTCCTCCTTTCTTCTTCTCTTCCTCCTACATCTTCTTTTTTCACCACAGAAACAGCGTCATCCACCGCGATCGCCGGTTCATACCGATTTTTCCCTATCGGCCAAAGAGATCGTAATGGATGACGAAAACTAAACCCCCAAGGTGAATTCCTCTGCTGCACAGCCGAAACCGACGGCTTCTCGCTCAACCGCAGCTCTCCATTTCCGGTAGCTGCCATTGAAGGCACCACCATTCCATGGATCGCCGTATTGAAACACAAAGCATCCATTATTCTCAACCCCCACTAACAAAATGAAACAAACCAACAATTTTCCCCGTTCCCACCTACACGATCACGAGCATTAAACCAATATCAAACGATTCCCTGAAGAACAACGCCAAGTACCCTGAAAAGTCTTATAATTTTCCACGCTCTCTTCGATATATTTGAGGTGGGTTTCTTCCCAAACACTTAAGGAACAAAAAATAGGAGAAAAATATATACAGGTGACCGAACTTCTCTCTCACGCTCTTTCTCCCTGCACTCTTTCCCTTCCAGCGCGTCGATTTTTGAACTTTTAAAACCCGACGACAGGTAATAGTTAATACTTTGCCTATTGAAGAAATAAAATTCTCCTCAAAAGTATCGAAATCCAAAACGACGCCGTAATGATAATAAAAATCGAATTTCATAACAAAATTGAATTTTAGTAATTACAATTGTATTATTCAAGTAGAAATACTCAAATACACATGTCATTTGTTTGTGCATTGCGTGAAAGACTGACTTACGATAATAACATACGAAAAATATGTATATTACACAATTTTAATTTACACTAATTTTAAATATTATTGAACTTATATTTTCATATTTTCACAATTTTGATATTTTTTATCTCTAAAATTTTATAATTTGTGTAATTGTGATTCTCAAATGATGAATACAACAAAATTGTTTTTCATAGTTTATAATTTTAGATTAAATTAATCCCCAAATTTAAGTGTTTATTATATTATTCATTTTCATAGTTTTTCAATTTTGGAAATTGATATATTCCGCCAAAATCAATATTTGAAAAATATGTTTCATACTTTTAGAATCTGATTTGATATATTACAACGTTGATTGGTCGAATTTATAAATATCTTAAATTTTAGGATTAATTATACCGTTACAAATAATGTACATCAAATTTATCAAAATTACAAAAATTAAAAGTACATTTACTTTTTCTCAAATTTATTATGGTCGAGAAAAATAATAAAATTATTATTCTTTTTTATATCACATGAAAAACATTAATTAATCCCAGTGTACTAATTGACATCGTTATTTTAAATAGCAATACAATAATAATATATTTATTATTTGTAGCCTTGGGTAGTAGTTTTGAAAAAAGTGGATCTACTTAAGCCGGACTGCATGTGCACTTGTCTTGCTACACGATTGCCACGTCATTCTGCATAGCCCCAGATATACCCTTGTATATCCATCTTATGTTCATAATCTCGCCCGAAAAAGGCAGGTAAGCTAGGTATATCTATAAATATTCACTTTTGACGTGTCGTCTCCGTGTAAGAAGGGGGCTCTGCCAAGGAATGTTGACTTTTAAGGGAATTCCCGTGTCTCCAAACCAAATAAACTGCCTCCACATCTTATACAAATGTATTTTTAGACATAATTGTGAAAATTTATTGACTTTAAGGGAATTGTTTTGGCTGATGAATTTAATTGACAAAATTGAGGATTTTAAATTTTTAAGGACTAATTATGTCGTATTAAATTTTGATAATTGATTTTACAAAAAAATACAAAATATACGTATCTTGTTATCCTAAATATCAAATTTGGGTCTAACGAAATATATATATTCAAAAATATTCATTTAAATGCATTTTTATATTACCTTTTATTGAACATTGGTAAATAACATTTGTCCATTTTTTGAAGAAAACTCATTCAAACAAAATTTGTCTTGTCCGAATTTGTTTGTTAACACGCAAACCAAACAGCGAATGATCCACATATGACAAGTTGATGTTCTGGATACACGTCGTTGCTGCGTGTATTACTAGGCGAACAAATACATTATTTTCTTTTCATATAAATATCTAATTTAGACTTTAATTATAATTTTTTTATTAAATTAAGTCTTTTTTGCGACATCATACCATCCAACGACACCAGTGGATCAAGAAATTGATTCTGATACCAAGGGTATTATTGTAATTACATTTTCCAGTCGACCCGAACACATTGGGTTTGTTTGGTTCAACAATAGAAAATGCGGTGAAGTGTCGTGAGATCATCAAATCGTGATTTTTTTATGATATACAAAATACAAGTTTAATTGCGATATAATAATCGTTACAAAATCACAATTTCATCATAGATGTGATTCATCATGATTTTGGAAAATATTACTTCTATAAAAATTAACGATTATCATATATCACCACACCAAACAACATCTCACTGCATCTCAATTTTAAAAAGTTAAACCAAATAAACTCATTATTGAGCTATTTTTGTTAGGATCCAACAAAATTGCATGTTAAATAAAATGAAGTTTGGAAATATAGTTTTGGGGCACAAGTTTCCAAATATACATTTGCTTATAATTTGTAAATTAAGAATACTTCCAAATGCAAAGGGCAATAAGTTATAGGAAAGTTACCATGAATATCAAGATTTCATACTTATTTAAACACAAAAGTCTAAATCAAGAGAAGAAGATCATCATTTCTATAAGTTTTCATTACGTTCTTCAACATGTTATGATGCCCGATTTTATGCAACAAACGAGCATTTGAAATCTAATATCTTATTTATCGAAGGAGAACCCGATTATAATGACGAGAAGCTACTTGACATGGATAAAGTATCGCCCTTTATGTTTCTTCTTGCTTATGGTATGGTCTTTCTTTTTTTTAACAATAATTTACAAAATATCATATCAAAATTTTGTTATTTCGGTAATTGATATTTAATATTCGATATTCAGAATTTGGTTTTGAATAATTTTGTTATTTGGTTTAGTATTCGGTGAGTGGATAAAAATTCGATATAATATCGGATACCAAAATTATTTTTACGGTGATATTGGACAAGATATATATGAACATAATAAATTTAAAAATTGTAAATAAATTTTTACATTAATAAAATATTATTTTCACATTTATTTTGTGATAATAGTTTTCAATGTTAATTTCCAAACTTTTAATACTTTCAAATTTCAATACACCTACTAAAATAGAAGATAATAGAATTGAAGGTTGTTTTATAACTAAAACAAAAATATGATCAATGCTTAACTTTTGAATAAGATTTAGGTTAACTTATTTTTTGTAACAATTATCGTAGAAAACTATTATTTATCTACATTTAAATTTCATTATTTTGGTACCAATAGTTAAATATTAAAATAGAAAAAATATTTCGAAATAAGATCGATATTTGATATTTTGGTATTTGATNAGCAACGCTGTGAAATTTACCTCAGATGGTCATGTGGCCGTTCGTGCATGGGCAAGAAAACCATGGATTGATAGCAGAATAACTTCACCAGATGGAAGTGAACAAGCAAGGTGTGCATTGGGATTCCTGTTTAAGACAAAGAGAAAAAACAGTGTGTTAGAAGATTCGAATGTAGTTCAAAGAAATCCAAATACAATGGAATTTTGGTTTGAGGTGAATGACACGGGAAAAGGAATACCTATTGAGAAAAGACAAAATGTATTTGAAAACTATGTACAAGTTAAGGAGACAACACTAGACCAAGAAGGCACTGGTCTGGGCCTTGGAATTGTGCAATCTCTGGTATGCTGCATTTTAGAATACAATGTGGTGTTTTATTATGATTCCCTTTTGATTTCAGGTTCGTTTGATGGGAGGGGAGATAGAAATAGTTGATAAAGAAGTTGGAGAAAGAGGAACATGCATCAGATTCTGCGTATTAATGGAGGCAGAAGTATTAAACAACATAAGAAAAACACCAGATAGAGGATATAATTCAAGTGATTCTTTCAACAACTGGAAATCTCTAATTCGCCAGAATTGCAGAAAAACAGAGAGATCTGAAGTAATACTCTTCATTCCGAACCAAAAAAGATGCACAATATTGCAAAAATTCATGCAGGGACTTGAAATAAAGGTGCATATTGTGTTGAACCATAAACATCTCTCTCAGACACTCAATAATATCAAGCAAAGGCTCAACCTTAAAAGCTTTAGCAGTTCAAGGAATTCAAGGAGTGAATGGAATGTTACCTCGAGTAGGCAATCTAAGGAAGCACCGTTGAGTACTTTTGATGGGGCAGATGATATTTCTCCTTCATGGAGGAAGATGAAATTTATCCTGATAGTGATTGATAAACGTGTAGGTCCATTCCATGATATTGGCACAACTCTTGATGAATTCAGAAGGGACTTGCAAGTAGGTTGCTACAGTAGAGTAATCTGGTTAGATTCATCAATAATCAATGAGGATAATGGTTTCACCAGCATGGATGAGAGTACAATGCCTCCATCAGATTTGGTAATATCCAAGCCATTTCATGGATCCAGCTTGTATCATACAATTGGTCTTTTGCCTGAATTTGGAGGTAAACCACCAAGAAGAGGTGAAATTCCACTTGCCACCACATCTTCTCAACCGCAAAACTACAAAAAAGAAGAAACAAAAGTAGTCAAAGAGACAAGCAACAAAAAGCCATTACATGGGAAGACTATCTTAGTTGTTGATGATGATCCAGTTGGGAAGAAGATAGCTGAATCCATTGTTAGACGGCTTGGTGGCAGCGTTTTATCATGTGAAAATGGGGAAAAGGCTTGTACGCTTGTTTCCACAAGACTCAAAGACAGTATTGATGATGCTTCTGTCCATTTAAGTTGTATCCTAATGGACTGTGAGGTATGTTCTTAAATGACCAAGCCTGTAACAATTTTTCGATCATTTTATACATCTTCTAATACACCAAATCTATGGTGATTCACTTTCATGATACAGATGCCAGTGATGAATGGAATTGAAGCAACTCAGAAAATCAGAGAATTAGAGAAAATCTATGGCATCCATACACCAATTGTGGCATTAACTGCTCATCAGAAGGGAGAAGAGATAAACAAGATGATTCAGGCTGGAGCAGATGACTATCTAACAAAACCATTAAGCATAGAAAGTCTTATGAAAATCATACCTAAGCTAATTTACCAAACATAACAAAATAAGAAAATGCAATTCCTGCACAAATTCCCTAGATATTAAACTTTTCATATTCAATCCATAATCACACTTAACTTATTTAGCTCTTAAGACTGCATAGATTTAGCCGAAACAATTTTCCAAATGCTTAATCATTCTCAAGTATTCAGAATTTTTTTGAAAGTATGACTCAATAATTGACAGCATAATCTCAGACTCATGCTTCAATTCTTTCAGATTTCTGCAATTCATTTTCTATCCTTGATTTGATTCCATATGAGCGATAAAGAAACATGCAACAAATATACATTCAGCATAAAGATTATAATTTACAAATGGAAATATGATGCTAGCTCCTACTGAAATTGTCTCTAATATGATGTTTTATATTTGAAGCGGTTGCTCTTATATTATTTCATAAACCTGTAATTGTAGCTTGAGAAGTCAACCGAGCCTGAAAAAATAGAATAGTAGCTTGAAGTATGCAACACTCTAGAAATGACTTTTTAAAACTTAAGCTTACTTGAAAAACTCAGTCTTTTCGGATTTGGTTGTCACTATTCACACATTCTGAATCACTAGCATCATCAGCAATTTGAATAGCTGTAAAGGACAGAGGAATCAGGGATTCAACAAGAACACAAATGTATAAAAACTATCATTTCCTATGCAGCATATTAACTACATGTTGTGTTTGAAAAATACCATATTCTATACAGCAGATTCAAACATACCAATATGTTTGAAAAGTTGTTTTTTTAATGAGGTTCCAAACAACCCAATCTGCCCGCGGTTCGACCAGGCAACCCTCACCAGTCCCATGATCTAGTCCAGTCCAACAAGTAATTCTTAGAACAGTATGTGAACATAATAATTAATGACGCAGCGAAAAATGGAGATTGTAGAGAAAACCAATCCCCTGGTTCATCTCATTCAACATAAAACATATTGGTATACTGTAATGAACTACAGATATAGTATGCATATATGATATACGTACGTAGCTAGTCTTCCGAGGTGCTATAGTCACATCAAGCTAGCAGCAGCTCCAGAGAATACCCTGTTCAGACTCAATTTCTGCAAAACTCCAGTTAATCAGAATCAGTCATGGATTGAGAGGGGAAAGCAGTGAGAGTTCAAGATGAACTACCTCACCACATCTAGTGACTTGCATCATGAGGCCCCCTTAAAACAAAAGAAATGTTATTGGCAAAACATTGTCACCGAGTTACCAGCCAGCCAGGCTTCACTAACACACCATGTCTCCAACTAGCTGATGTGGACTCGCCTCTACGCCGATAACACTGAAAATTTCGGTAAGGTGCATGTAATTTTATATCAGGCTTCCAGTATGATTAACAAAACAGCCACACCAACCTTGTAGCAAACAACAGTATCATCTGGGTACATTGCAAATAGTTTAGTACCAAGACGAGCTTGGCAAGAATCGCAAACAGTTCCATCATTAATCTGCACATAGCGAGAGCGTTCCTCCAATCTTGCCAGTCTTGCATCAAGGTCCAAGGCACTAGATAGTTTATGCTCTATCTGTCAAAATCAACGCTTTAGCAATTCTTATAGTAAAAGCCATGATGTCTGTTCTAAATCGCACACAGCATCCAGGTCAAATGAGATGATAAGAAAAATGAACATGCGGTAATTTTTATCACCAACTCCAGGTGAGCCAATTAATCTCACAAAATGCTACAATCTGATACACAGAATAGAAACCTGTCCCTGACGATTGTGATGATGACGTGCTCTTAAAATCTTTATTAAGGTTTCTGCGGCAAGCTGGAGAGGCATATTCTCGGGCAATCTCTGCAGAATATGAGAGTTGATCAGGCAGAGTAAATGCTGTAGAAGCACAGGTTTAGGGCAATAAAAAGCAAATAGAAAATACATAAAGACACACAAGAATCTCACATCCAATACTTGAGCTGGGTTCAGCACTTCCCCATGCTTATGGAGAAGCTGAATGGCAGCTTTGAGCATTGGCTCACTACCATCCTTAGGGTCTAAATACATCTCAAATAACCTGACCACCATGGGGGAAAATGATTACAAAAGATGCTCTTTGAACCTCTGTTCATGAGATAGGAAGAAGAAAATTACTCACTGGATATAAGCATCGGGCCTTCCAATCTCTGCACAATATTGTTCAGCAGCCTTAAAATTTTTCAGTTTCCTAATGAAGTGAAAAGCAAGCCGGTGAATATCAAAATACATTGAAGGGAAATATTCACCAACAACATGGCAAAGTGAAAAAAGAGTCTGTCTATACTTACAAGGCCAGAATCTGGAGAACAAGGTTTTCTTGACCTAGTCTTCTATACAGAATAGCCTGTAAATTATACAAGTTTAACCACAAGGAAGTCCTTTCTTAGTGATAAAAAAAATGTACGGACTATGCTACCTTTTCTAGCCATAGGCCAGATTCCTCGATCATATAGAGGACTTCTTCCACATCATATAAGTCTGAAGAACCTAAAAATATCTGGAGTCTTTCACGAACAGAACTTTCAGCAAGTTGCATCTCACTTTCGAGACTCCTGACTGTTTTATCATCCCTAGAAAGCTCGATCTCATAACTTGTAAGTGCCGACTTCGCAAGAAGGAGCGCATATGCAGTATGTAACTTTGGGTCATGAAAATCTTTGCCTTCAATTAACCATTGGAGATATCTGCAGTACAAGAAGCAACATAAAATGAAACAATAATCTCTCAGAACCCAAAAGGTCCAAATGTAAAATTAAAAATTAGACAACATAACCATACATACCTCTGAAGCACTTCTGTTTTTTTAGGATCTATTGCAGCAATCACTTCATCTACTTAAAAAAAATTACATTAGGAACCAACTAAAAGGAAATAATGAACATATACACATTACAAGAGAAATAGAAAAATGACAATTATAATTTGAGGAGATTAAACAGAAAGTTCCACCCTTAATAACAGAGTACATGAAAATATTGATTAGAAGAGATTAACCAAATGAAAAGATATGTAATTTTCTTAAACGACATTCATATTCTGTACTAGAGGATGCAAGGATGAAACTGATTCGAAAAAGATTACTTTTATAATTACTAGAATACTTCAAAGGTTTTCAAGCTCAGAACTCTTTCCACAGTTTTCTGAATGAGAAGCTCACCTGGAGATAAAAGATTTGTCCTTTTCTCTGATATGAGAACATTAATTGCAAGAACATGATTGACATCTGCAATCTAAAAATAGAGAAAAATAAATAGCAATCATGGGGATAAATGGGTTTGCAATGGCTATTAAAAAGGAGCCTTAAGAGATATGGTTACAAACCCATCCAAGGTGCTGCAGTATCAATTCTTGGTCAGAAGAGCCCTCCAGAATCCTAGAAGCCTCCACTGCAGCAGCCTCCCGAATATTCAACTCCTCAGACTGGTACCTATCATAACCATTTGATGAATAATTTCTTGCCAGTGAGCGCCATATGGCCAGTGCCTTAGAACTGATTCCCTTAGAAGCATACAGGAAAGCAAGTGCACGAAAATGCCCAGATTCAGCAAGTAGTGTTTCCAGCTCCTCCTGCATTGCCCATTATATAAACATGGTCAAGTTTAAATGGTTCCGATCACATTGACCAAATAATTATGTGCTGAAATGACCATTCAAGTGCCCATTCACTCATTAAGAAAACAATGTTTTCCAATAATTTCATTGAAAGCAGCCTCAATGAAACATCCATAGACATTGCATCATTAGAATGGAATAAGACTTTTTACCATATTACAGCAGATAATAATTTCACTCTGAAAATTTTAGCCATTTCATTATGCAGCACTCTAGTAGAGTAAACAGGTCAAGCAGGTCCTTAACTTAAAAGATCATAGAAAAATAGAATAAATACCACCACACAGTTATTCTCTGAAGAAGCAAGTATTTCCATGTCCTCTGCACGGTTGATAGCTCTATACAGGTACATTAGAAGGGTGTCAACCCCTTCCATAACAGATATATCAAGATCTCTTTCATGGCAAGATTTCAAATATCTGCAGGACATCGAGAAAACATCAAGAACCTAATAACCAAATCATGCAGTAATACTCGAGGAAATCAACTAAAACATAAATTGTTCAAAGCAGTGTACCGTATCNAAAAAAATAATCTAATAATTAGAAATTTAAAAGAAATAGTAAGTTGAAAATTGAAATCTTTAAATTGATATTTTTAGGTAATGACTTCAAGTGTGAATTTATAAAATTTTTAAAACTAAAAAATAAAATTTATCCCAATAAATAATGTGATCCAAAGACAATATAACCGTGTTATACCCGTAGTTTTTGAAACTTATTCTAAACCAAAAATCAATCTATTAATCGAATCAGTTTAAACCGGTTCTAAAAAATATATATTTACAATATTAATATATTTATTTAATAATAAAACAAATTCAAAACCTTAATATTTAAAATTTACTTGTATATGAATCAAAATTCTATTTTTTCCATATATTAATTATTGACCAAAATATCAAATGTTAAAATTTAGATCGGGATCGAACGAATTTTTAGTGACAAGACCGATTCCAAGATGAGACGAAATCAGAATAATATTAGCAGTGATTTATGGTTGAACCGATCGGATTGACCATACCAAACAGGCTTCAAAAACCGTGGGTATACCGATAGATATCAATTGAGAATTTGTGACCGAACAACTTATAGTACGACTGATCATTGAACAAAATTAGGGCCTCATCTATTCAACAATGTAAATTCGTCCAACAAATAGCAGAACTAAGAACTGGAAATATTACTTGCAAGCTTCACCACACTCCATTCTTTCATGGATAGCCTTGTAGCACTGCAAGCTGCAAATAGGAAGCTTTGACTTCGAATCCCGGTACCGGTACATATTCCGACAAGATGGACCGGCACAAACCTCACGTGGAGGAGGATACCTGAGATATCAAAATGCTACTTGTTAATGATCAGATCAATATATACATTATTCGCATTCGTTACCCAGTCATGTTTGGCTCGAAAATCTTCGGGAACCCCATCTCTCGAGGGAACGTCACGGTCGTTCCATTAGGTCCCATGACTGTTCTCACGGTAGTTGATGCAAGCAAAAGTGCTGTTGCTATTTTCTCATGTGCCAACTCTTTCTGTCTCTTCTTTACTTTCTCTTGTTTCTTTTTTCTACTAGAATCTTGTCCAAGTATTTTCCTGATCGCTTCTTCCTGTTACGTTTACAAAAAAGCTTAATAAATAACAGAAACAGGCTGCAAAGCCACCATTGTAAGAAAACCTCTGTTTCTCGAGCTGCTTTCTCGTTCAACATTTTTCGTCTTTGAGCAGCTTCGGCTTTCTTTACTTGTTGCTCCTCTTCTGACAACTTCTCCTTCCGTTCTGACAAGGAAGTTAGCAATGAAAGGAAATGAACTAAGACAACGAATATTTCGCTTACTTCGAGTGGGGGCTGTTGGTAAACCATTTGGGAACTCAATATCAGCAGCTGAAGAAGGATTTTCCTTACTTAGATGTGCACGTTGACGAGTCGTCAAAGCTATATCCTTCTTCGGATTCTTGCTCTTCCCGCCATCATGCAAGAAATCAGAAACCCGAGCTTCTTCTTCTTCATGGTCTATATCTCCAGGTTTAAAATTCTTAGAGTGTCTTGCAGTCTCCTCATGAGTTTTCCGGGGTTGCTGTGCTTCCAAATCCTTAGAAGCTTTGAGCTTCTCTATGTACCGAATTTCATCATCCTCAACATCTTCATTGAAATCCTTATCTACTGCTCTTTTACGCACCCTTTTGCTCTTACGAACTGCATATGCTTTATCGACTTTATTCTCCACAGCATTCTTCGTTGAAATACTCCCAACATCCTCTCTGCTTATATCAAATTTACTCGAGAAATATTTCCAGGGAACTCCTAGGAAGCCATTTTTATCATCCATCGCTACAGAACGATGTTCATCAGAATTTCCCTGCAACAAACAAGGAATGCCATGAACAAAAAAAATGAGATCTATACGAGCCAAAAATGTCAAACGACATTAATCGAACTTAAATACAAAAGATTACTTACCCTAAAAACAAGTTACGCAAAAGGGCATAAAAAAAGTCAACCACAATCTCACTCATAGCTTAAATGCAGTGTCAGCATACACAAAAAATAAATACCAAATGATCAACACATAATATAATTGACGCATATCTTGATTGCAATCAATCAGAGTTAGTGTTTTTTTCATAGATAATGAGAGTCGTAATGTACGAAAAAAAAATTGGGTTTGATTAGCAAGAAGCTCAATGCAAAATATGCGTGAAAGCAAGATTAAAAAACCTGATGAATCAGCCTCTGTCTTTGTTGAGCATTATCGGAGGGTTGATTACAACCAGAAGGAGAACGCCTGCTTGAAGCCCCATTAGATTTGGCATAGATGGACCTTGTCACACCACCAACTTTCAATTTAACTTTTTTCAGTTTATTTTCGACTGCTCCTCCGCCACTTGCACCATTACATTGCAGCGATTCAACATGGGGAGATTGTGACATGCACTGATTCAAATTGAACATTCTTCCACTACATTTATCATCGATATTCTCATCACTGGAGACCTTGGTTGTATCATCAAACGCAGAGTGATCAGGAAGTGTTTGCACGTCCGGTTTTGGTCGCCGAAACGTTTGGCTTCTCTTTTTCTTTCGTGTAGCTGTAATGGATTCTAACTGAGGAAGCTTAGACTCATCCATCTATAAAGAATGCTTCCAAATCTTGGCACTGGTTAAACCCTGCAAGACTGTCGCTTTAAGCACCAACAACAGCAAAATAAAATAATTCAGAGCACATGATAAAGAGCCAAATCTGGAACAAGAACTTTTACTCACGCATCAACAACATGCCATTAAGCTTGAAGCAAGATAATAAACACATGAAAATACAAACAGGATAATCGATAACCCAAAAACAAAATCTGAAATTTCACAAAATATAATTGATAGGATCACACCAATTTCTTGGATCAAATTCTTCAGACGAAGAAATCATACTTGGGGACCATAAATCAACGTCAAACAACAAATACTTGGGAAAAAACAGAAAACAAGGTACCGCTTACATTAACCCGCCCACAACCATACATCAAGACAATAAGAAAATCAAGAAAAACACCGATTTGAATTGATTCAAACATAAATTACCCCTAACAACAGAAGACGCGAAGAAACCACAGTCGGATCGACGAAGAGCCAATGTACAAGACTATCTGCTAACGAACAAACAGCAAAATACACCACGTATTTCAGAAAAGTAGAAACTGGGTCGGGTGCCGATACTGGTTTAGGGTTGGGGAAGATACAGGAAAAAATGGGAGCGATGGAAATAAGAACTGTAGTAGTTAGTAATGGTATCAATTTCTCCTCCATGCTTTTTTCCCACCGCGTAAATGTGTGGAAAATATTTGGGATTGCGATTTCAATTTTAAGAGGTTTCAAGACTTTGAAATGAGAGGTCCTCTTCTCGGGCTGGCTCGCCCTGCGGCCTGTATCTAGTTAATTTCTTTTTTGCAACGACAAGGCGCAGGATAGAAAGGCTCATTTTAGCGAGGCTCCCGCTATTTTAACTTGCCGACTGGCTTATTTTAGCCCACCTCCTGCTAAATCTACAGAGAACTGTGGTTACAAAATGAACTATGGTTAGCATTCAACGACTATAGCTAACTGTAGTGTATTATTGCCACGTAATATTTTAGTTTTTTTTGTATTTGTATCGTCATTATCATTGCAAATTAATATTTTTATTGCAAGTTTGATTTTTAAAAATATGAAAATAATATGTTAAAATTTGTTCATAGGGTTTAATGATTTTCAGCAGCCGGNCACGTGGATATATTCGCATGGACCCCGGACGATGTTCCGGGGATTGGCCGATCCGATAGTGAACATCGGATCAACACTGAGCCAGGAACGAAGCCTGTTAGGCAGAAAATGAGACGCTATTCTCCCGAGAAGATCGAGATTATCCGGGCTGAAGTGAATAAGCTGCTACGGTCAGGATTCATTAGAGAAATCCACTATACTGAATGGGTTGCAAACCCAGTGGTGATTTCAAACCGGATGGGAAATGGCGAATGTGCATCGATTTTACCGATGTTAACAAAAGCTGTGAGTTAGACCATTTCCCATTGCCGCACATCGACTGACTGGTAGATGCTGTTTCTGGTAGCACCATGATGAGTACCATGGATGCTTATTCTGGGTATCATCAGATCTTCTTAGCTGAGGAAGATCAGAAGAAATCATCATTCATAACCGAAGATGGGGTTTTGTGTTATGTGGTTATGCCATTCGGTCTCAAAAATGCCAGAGCAACATACCAAATGTTGGTCAACAAAATCTTTAGAGAGTTGATTGGCCATATGATGGAAGTGTATGTTGACGATATGATTGTAAAATCTATGAATGATGAAGACCACCTTTTTATTTGTCTCGTTGTTTCGAAGTATGCCGAAAATATAAGCTCAAACTAAATCCAAACAAATGCTGCTTCGGGATCCGAAGTGGAAAATTTCTAGGATATTATGTTTCAGAGAAAGACATAGAGGTTAACCCTGAAAAGGTGCAAGCTATCATTGATATGCAACCTCCGAGAAACAAAAGAGAGTTTCAAAGGCTTACTGGCCGGCTAGCTGCACTGAGCAGGTTTATTTCGAAATCCACAGACCAAGCCTTACCTTTTTTCAGAGTGCTAAGAAAAGCAAGCCATCTAGATTGGACCGAAGAATGCGATCAGACCTTCTCCGAGCTGAAGACTTATTTAAGCACTCCCCCAGTGATAATAAGTCCGACTTGTGATGAACCTTTGGGGTTATATCTTGCGGTATCAGAAGTTGCCGTCAGCGCAGTTCTGGTAACCATACGAGACGACATTCATAAACCGGTTTATTATGTCAGCCATTCTCTGGTATCTGCTGAAACCAGGTACTCCACATTGGAGAAATTCATGTTAGCTTTGAAAAAAGCTGTATCTAAACTGAAACATTATTTTGAAGGCCGAACGGTCTATGTTTATACGGATCAACCTCTGAAAGTGCTTCTTAAGCAGAAGGATTTGAATGAGAGATTGGCAAAATGAGCTATCAAACTCAGTGCTATGTATCTGGAATTCCTGCCCCGAATGGTGATCAAAGCTCAGGTTCTAGCCGATTTCGTGGTTGAAATGACCCGATCGGCCATTTATCTTAACCAAGAAGATGATCGATGGACGATCCATGTGGATGGGTCAACCTTCGGGGGAAGAGGAGCGGATATTACCCTAACAACGGTGCAAGGTGATCTTATTCATTCCGCAGTCAAATTTTCCTTTCTTGGAACAAATAATGTGGTAGAATATGAGGTAGTATTATCAGGAATGACCTTGGCTCTAAAAATGAGAGTTAGCAGAGTACGAATGTTCTCAGACTCGAAGTTAGTAGTGGAACAGTTTGCAGGGAGATTTGAAACTCATGATCCGATGATGAGGTTATATTGCGCCAAAGTCCTGGAACTATCCAAAAAGTTCAGTGAGTTCTCTCTTGACCATGTGCCACGGAAGCAAAACAAGGTTGCCGACGCACTCGCCAGATTGGCTTCGGGCATACCTGACATAGAGCCGAGCACTATTTCGGTCCATATTCAGGACCGACCATCGGTCGAGATTCCAGTGACCGAACAGTCTATTGAAGAGATCGGGGCTCTATGCCATGAACTTCAGGGCTTGAATATTAACGCTACTGAATCTCCGGGAGAACCCAATTGGATGGACTCATTTATTAAATACCTCTCAAATGGCTATCTCTCTGAAGATAAGTCTGAAGCCAAGAAAATAGAGGTCCGGGCTAAGAGATTTACCTTAATCGATGGACGCTTGTTTAAAAAGAGTTTTAAAGGCCTGCTTCTGCGCTGTTTATCTCCTATTGAGGCTGAAGCCGTCATGATTTATGTTCATGAAGGGATATGTGACATTCATTCAGGGGCTCGATCTTTATACCACCGCATCATTAGAGTTGGGTACTTTTGGCCAACATTGATCGCTGATGCCAAGCAATATACTAAACGTCGTGTCATATGCCAATACCATGCTCCACTCCCGCAATTGCCTGGGGCTCCCTTATCGATTACCTCATTGTCTTGTCCGTTTGACAGATGGGTGATCGACATCTTCGGACCTTTTCCTCGGTCAATATAGCAAAGGAAATTCTGTATTGTAGCGGTGGAATATTACTCGAAATGGATTGAAGCAGAAGTAGTATCCATCATCTCGGAAAAAGTAGTCAAACACTTTATGTAATAGCCGAGAAAAAGGTATGTCGAAACAAATAGTAGGGAATGTAACGGTAAAGTCTAGATGAGAGATAATGAGAGATACGGGAACGAAAGAACGTAAAAGGGAACGAAGAGTAGAAATGTAAAGTAAAAGATAAAAGAGGGGTCAAAAGTAAAGGAAGGAGGGGTCAAAGTGTGAATTAGAAAAGTTAGGATGTCTATAAATAGAAGTGAAGAGGCCCAAAAACGGGTTAATCATCATTAAGACACGAAAATCCGAAAATTCCCTCAAAGAAGGAAAATTATCGCGAAAATCTCCAAGGATCAAAATTATCGCGAAAAAGTTGAAGGCAAGAATTGTCGCGAAAACCTTGAAGAAGGAAAATTATCGCGAAAATCTCCAAGGCACAAAATTATCGCGAAAAAGTTGAAGGCAAGAATTGTCGCGAAAATTTTGAAGAACAAAATTGTCGTGAAAATTTACAAAGGCAAAATTGTTGCGAAAATTCACGAAGAGTAAAATTGTCGCGGATTTCCAGTAAGGCATAAATTATCGCGGATTTCATCCCAGTGCAATATTGTCGCGAATTTTAATCCTAGGGTATTATTATCGCGAATTTCAGGGAGAAGTAGAATTGTCGCGAAAATACTAAGTTCGAGTGTTTTCGTTACGTCCCGAAGTCGGATCGTGGGAGGAAAAGTACACGTGAGGTCTACGGTAACCACATAGTTAACAATAAGATGATAACGTCAGAATTCGAATGATTAAGACCTGTTATGAAATGCAGGGGAAGCACGGGAAGATTATAATA
>RWGZ01001239.1:58704-135723 GCA_009725065.1 Utricularia reniformis | reverse complement strand
CCGAAGGAGAAGCTCGTTCAGCTTATTCCTCTTCTCCTAGGCCCGACCTTGGACTTCGTTGATTTCTTCTTCTTTGGCCCGCGGCTTGGCCTCCAAGTCGGCAATACGCCCCTGAGCTGTTTGTCCTGTCTTCTCCAGCTCAGAGACTTTATCAGCTAAGAGTGAGACCTCCGTCCCGGCTCTTAGCAACTCATTGTCAAGTCGGTCACGGTCCTCCCGTACCGTGACCAACTCAGTATGATTGATCTCAACAAGTTGATCTTGGACTTGTTGGGACACAACGCTACCACCCTGGTTCTTCTCCACGGTGATAGCAGTTGTGAAAGCTTTCCTCAACATCTGCATAAGATAACATATTCTTAAGTAAAAGTTCGGGCCTTCATGTCAAGTAAAAATTACTTTAGTGGTGAGGTCGAGGAAGCCTTCCATAATCTCTTCCCCAGATACGTCCGCCTGGACGTTCTCTGGGTTCTGCTCCCCGTAAAGGTGGAAGTCCTTTACGGGGGACCGGAGCGCTGTCCCCCCTTCTCAGCCTTTTCAGCTCCTGCGGGGCTTCCGCTTCGATCACCCTTTTCCCTTTTCCTAAGGGGACCGGCGGCAGGGAGACTTTCACCTTAAGCTGAGGACCGGAGAGAACATTCTCCACTGGAACGGCTCCCTGCAGCAATAAAGCAATAGTTTTAGTACTAATAAAGGAGGCATTTCCGATTTGATAGAGGCTTGATAAGCTCAAAGAACGAATCCGAGCCTTTATCACCTCCTCTACCACTCCAAATACCCGAAACGCATGCCCATCTCTAGTTGAAGGCTGCCCTGTGCAGCGAAGGGTCAACGTGCCCGCGCCAGTTGTTTGGATCGGGGGTTCCCGATCCCCGAAGGGACCAGCGTACCCCCCGTTGCTGATTCGCTCCCCTCAGCGCTGCCCAATGCTTCACGTTGTCCTTCAGAAGGACAGACCGAAGCAGCTGCCATGCGTTTGAAGCGAGAGCTTGGCATTGTCTCAGTCGAATCTGCAAAACAAATACATAAGGATCAAGAAAGTATAAACTAAAAACATTGTTTCATACCCGATCCTTCTGATGGATCTGAACTAGAGAACACCCCCTTCGGGGCTGGGGCTCCGACCCTACCCGCAACACCTATTTCTATTAATCTTTTCTCCATAAGTAGATCTATTCGCCTAAGGCGTGCTTCGGGAGGGGGGAACATCGCAAGCGTATTTGCAGTGTCCGTGCGGGAGGGGTTGAACCTACTTCGGTCCAACTGACCTATGCGTGGGTAGGTTAGGCGCGGCCATACTTTCAACAGATCCTCTTTGGGGACTGTTATCCACACATAACAGGCCTCCCACGCATGGAGAGACTCTTCTTTATCTACAATTGCGCACTCTTTGGTGCGCACCGCTATATAATACAACTTTCGGCAACCTAACAGACCCTTCCCCTTTCGGAATCCTACCAAGAACAGGTTAAAGAAGTGTTCTAGGGTCGGGGCCCGATTCTGTTGGTAACAATAAAAAATAAACGCTATTATATACACATAAGTGCCCGGGAACAACGCAAAAGTGGGGCAGTGAATCTCCTTAAGCACGGCCGCTACAAAGGGATGTAGCGGAAAACGAAGTCCGCACTTTAGAGAGGCGTAACTGACCGGAATGGCCGATGCCGGCACATTCATTTCCGCCGGAAGGAAACAGAGAATATCTTCCCGTCCCTTCCAGATAGAATAATGCGCCGGAATCGAAAACCTAGACCTAAACTCTTCAATATCCAACTCAGACATGAAAGGGTATCGCATTTTATGAGGAGACATAAGTGTATACCTTAGAGAAAGTGGATTGAAAGGAGTTGAACGTGGAATGGATTGAAAGCACAAAGAGTCGATTCTGCAATTTCTCCTTCGCGATAATGACGATGAGGAGAAACAGTGCTCAAAATCTCGATTTAAATATTAATCTCACAGCCAATGGTGAGCCGCCACGTAATACTGCCCAAGACAGTGACAGTACAAAGCGCACTCATCACGCCTCTTGAACTATCGAATATGAAAAGGCACAGATCGGGATATTAATATTTATAGAATAACAAAGATAAAACTATAACTTAAATATACGTTATTTAGTTTAAAATGCAATTAACTCCCACACGCTAAGGGAAAGATCGGTCCCCTGGACGCTCACTACCTACAGGTACGGTCCCAGGTTCTCATGAATATGCAGACATCATGTGATCGGCCTTGTATCACCTCTACGATGGCAATCAAGCCCGAGGGGCTAGTGATGTGAACTTTAGGATCGGGTACCTTGTGATGGGCAAGGCCCAGTAATTATTGGGCTAATTCAGATGGTGGAAATGAATCCTCGCATCCCATTTGCACACTTGAGGAAAAGCGGCCCGATGTTTAACGAGAGGACCGAATATAACCTTATGCGAAATAAAGCGCTTTCTGGTAACTGGCTCCTTGGTTCGGTCCGAATGGTTACAGGCTCACGTTTTCCAGGCTTATGGCCTCCACACGTTTACCACGCTTCGGGCCCGATCACGCAGACCACGCCTCGGTCTCAACCTCGTTTTACATCCCGCGATAACAACTTCTAACAAACCTGTCAGAGGCGGTTACAGAGCATGATCCACACACGCCGTAAACTCTATAAATACAAGGCGTGACGACGGAAAGAGGAGAACCCTTTGGACGCGTAAGAACAGGCCGTTACCCTGCCGGAGTTCTTACTGCTTTCTTTTCCTTGTCATTTTCATTAAGTCTATGTTGTATTCATTACAGATTATTTGATTAGTGAACAGGCTAAGAGTATAATCTACTCTTAGTCAAGTGGTTTTCACCCCAATTCCTGGGGTTTCCACTATACATCGCAGTGCCATCGTCTATTTGTAGTTTTTAATCGTCTTCCACAACAAAAACAAATCAGAACCGAGTTCGTTAGTTAAACTAACCGGACGACTGTTGGTACCCTCTAAAAAGGGACCATAACACATACAAATAATTTTATCAATTAAAAACATAAAATACAATAGATTCAATTTGATAATTAAATATAAAATTACATAAAATTCATTAATAGAACTTATTTTTCACAAATTATTGGAAAAAAATTTAATGCATTCAACGAGATGAAAGTTAAATACAACGAAATTAGTATCATCTAAATATTGTAGTGAAATGATTATGTTTAATATCCTCCCTATTATTGATTTATATTGACGACGATGTTTTGGATTTGGTGTGGTAGAGATATCTTGCGAAGAAGACTCGGACAAAGGCATTATATAGTGCAATGATTAGCGTTCCATTTGATTAAATGTATTCATATATGATTATATTGAATAATCTATTAGATAGTAAGAGGAATATCGAACCCTTAGATTAGAATACTCTCATCTTCCATTCTTGTTGATCATGCAATACCATGGTCATTTTCATGTTTAGCTTCACACCTTAATGATTTTTAACTCCAAACCATTTGTTCAAGTAATCGAGTTGTCCTATCACGGCTAGCACGACGACAATCACTTCATCTACAAGGGTCTGGTGCTGATAAAAAAGATGTATTATCCCATTGGATCTCATATCGAAGATGGTGAGAATTAGCCTAATAAGTTGCAGATTGAGTCTTGACTTAATAAAGAGTATCAATTATATTTCTATGATTTATATTAAAATGGTGGCATGTATGTACAAATTGATTATTAGTAATAGTATTTTAAATGGGGTAAATAGATTAATATTATATCTTGTTACTTGTATGTGAGAGAACAAAACTTTGAAACTCTAACAAAAACCACAAATACATGTTCTAAGTGAGACGTTGGCAATGTGAACTACATTATGAAGATGACCTATATATGTCATAGTACCTCTATTATATTCAACCATAATGATTTTTATATTCTAATTGAAATAATTCACCTTTATCTGTCTACATTTTTTTTAATTCAAACAAAATGTTTGATCTTAGTTCTACACTCCCCAAAGTAAAGTTTTTCCTTATCAAATTAAGAAAACCTTTAATTTATTCCAAACCTTAACAATTGACATCCATTACTTGTATTCAATTTCGTTGGGTTTACATAACATTAACTTAAATGCTTTATAAATTATAATTTATTTTAAATGTATATTATAATATATAATTTATATTATTCTATGTAATTTAAATATAAAATTATCATGTCGATCTATTTTCATTTATATTGTTTCATCTATACAATTCATTTTTTGAATTATCATTTTTTAAATAATATTTCATCTAATTCATTTTTTCAAAAATTATCATATATTATTATATCTAATTCGATTTTTTTGAAATACGATTATAGTAATGGAATTAAATTTATTTTAAATCGAAATTTACTAGTTTATAAAAAACTCAAAATTATAAGATTTGATGTTAATATATTATATGCTAATGTATTTAATTTATTTTAATTGAAATATATAAAATAATATTTTGATAATTTGGTTTAAACATTTTTTTTAATAAAAAATGATAAAACATATTTTCTTTAATTATTTTTTATTTATANAACCAGCGGGAAAAGCATGCCCAAGAAATGGCGGCGCTCCGGGAAGAACATAACAAGGCGATCGATGCCCTAATTCGGGTTCATCGCAGTGAATTGACGGAGTGTGCGGCGTTTCACATTGGGAAAAGGCATGCTCTTGAGCAATCGATCGATACCCTAAAAACGAACGAAAAATATGCTCAAGACAAATTGAAAGAGGTTAGGGCTGAGACCGAAGACAAGTTGAAAAAATCCAAAGATGCCAATGCTGCTGATAAGAAGGCTCTTGGGAAGGTCTTGGAGGAGAACAAAGAATTAAAATCAAAGAATGAGTCCCTCCAATCCGCCGTGGACAGTCTTCGGGCTCGAGCCGCTAGGTTGCCGTCTCAGATCAACGATTGTTTCCGGAAACTGATCTGGGAGTATACAGTGCATTCTCCGACTTTCAGAAACCTGACGGCCCTAGCTAACGCGACCTCGTCTGCTCTTTATTTTTTTAGAGGGAGTGTCCAGACACAGAGAATCTTGGGCATATCCCTAACTCCTGAAGAGAGGGAAAGACTTGATCCCAGTCTATCCGGCAAGTTCGAGCCTGTGGATGCGGAAGATAAACTCGACTGCTCGGGGGATCCGTTCGGGGCGCTCCAATTCAACTTGGAGGAAGACTTGCACCAGCAACTATATTCAGAGGAGATCAAAATACCCGAGGAGGGCCCATCGGTGGACGCGTTTCGGAGGTTGGCCGCATTATTCCCGGAATCGGTGGGTCCCCTCGTGGGAGACCTTATTAAAGACGAGGAGGTAATGGGTCAACGTGACCCCCCATTATACGTTCCTGCTAGTGTGACAGGGGCTCGGGAGCGCCATGAGGTCGAGATGGCGAGCTTTATTCCCGAGAAGTTGCCCGTTGCGGGGACTAAAGAAAAAGAGACTCATCCTCCCTCGTCGACAATTAAGCTGGTAAGAAAGCGCCCTAGCGAGACCGGTGAAGGTTCGGGCTCCAAGAGGAAGAAATAAACTTCCATATCTGTTTTCTTCCATTTTGTACTCTCCGCATTTTGTATTCTTTTTTTTTTTATATATGAAATTGATCTTCTTTTTTCCTTTTAATTTCTCCACTGTACTTTGAATAAAGAACCATACTCTGAATAATGCAAATTCTCCTCTTCTCAACTTTATTTTCTCGCCACATTCTTCAAGAAATATATAATTCCGAATAATCCACCTCGAGAAAGAACCGTTCTTTCACATAAGAATATATGTGAAAGAACCATACTCTGAATAATGCAAACTCTCTTCTTCTCAACTTTATTTTTGCCGGGATATATTTCATCTGATATAGTTCCTGCCTACTTCGGGGCGGTCTACATTAGTCAAATTGCTCAGATAAAGCCAAGATGAAGCCTCCATACGACTGTATGGATCGGGCTGGCAAGTTTTTAAACCGGATTTGGGTGTCACCTTACAAATCTACCGCAAAGATACAGTACTTTAATGAATCAGAGCCCCAAACCATTCTCATCCGTAATTCAAAATCCACAACGAGGTCAATGGGATCCCCGTCGCCTCTAAATGTTGTCAATCCCTCAGGGTTGCGATCGTGACGATCTGGGACTGCCGCCCATATTTCTTCAGAGAAAGGGAGCATCAAATCTTTCAAAGTGGCTGAGACACCGCAAGACTGCTGGGATGACGTCTGGGCAGCATGCATATTGTGCCACCAATCGTCATCCTTACTCCGCTTTATTTTCTCGCCACATTCTTCAAGAAATATATACTTCCGAATAATCTACCTCGAGAAATAACCGTTCTTTCACATAATAATATATGTGAATTTCCGATATGGATGCGCAACAATAGAGCATATAATAATAATCAGGATGCGTAGAAGTCCCCAGTGTAGCGGAGCTTGTATAGGTCTGCGATAACTCTAAGGTGAATGCCTCTATGAAATGAGTAGATACTCAAAATAAGTCAACCGTTCTGCGTTCACCAATATATCTTTGACACCGGTATACACTTACAACCGGGGTCATCACACTCTCGCCACCGGTATATACTTGCACCCGGGGCCATCACACTCTCGCTGCCGGTATATACTGGCACCCGGGGCCATCACACTTACTCGGCCCGTCCATAAGACGGCGCCATCGTACATTTGACCCGTTCATAAAACGGTGTCATTCGGCCCGTCCATAAGACGGTGCCATCGCACTTTCGACCCGTTCATAAAACGGTGTCATTTGGCCCGTCCATAAGACGGTGCCATGCGGAAAAAGACCAGCCTCCGGCGAGGGCGCGACCCCCGTCGGCGTGTCATGGAGGAGTCAGGTATATACTTGCACCCTGATTTGCCACGGAAACATACATCACAACAAACAGGCCTCTTAACATATTCCAACAGTCATTATGTATAGACGGTTCTGCCGCGGACAGGAAGACTCATCATGTTCAAAATATTTTGACACAGTATTTAATTTGACGAGTTTGAAAATGATCGACTATAAGACAGGTGGTACATTGCGTTTCTAATCTAACTTATTTTATTTATTCCATCCTCCTTCGTACTAAAACGCAATGGACCTACTCCTACCTAACCAGTTCCCTAGTCGATTGANAAGACGGTGCCATGAGGAAATGGACCAGCCTCCGGCGAGGGCGCGACCCTCGTCAGCGTGTCATGGAGGAGTCAGGTATATACTTGCACCCTGATTTGCCACGGAAATATACATCACAACAAACAGGCCTCTTAACATATTCCAACAGTCATTATGTATAGACGGTTCTGCCGCGGACAGGAAGACTCATCACGTTCAAAATATTTTGACACAGTATTTAATTTGACGAGTTTGAAAATGATCGACTATAAGACAGGTGGTACATTGCAATTCTAATCTAACTAATTTAATTTATTCCATCCACCTTCGTACTAAAACGCAATGGACCTACTCCTACCTTACCAGTCCCCTAGTCGATTGAATTCATGTCGTCAAAAAAGATACTTAAACAATTTAGAATGTGACCACAAAAAAGAGGGGAAATTTTTATTTTCAAAAAGATTGATGAGTCATGTCTATACATAATACTTGCGCAAATCGGAAATATGCCAAGTCTGTGGCAGCTCCACCCCGCTCATATTTGCGATTTTGTACGTTCCTTCCTTCACTTCGGCCGTTACTCTGTACGGTCCTTCCCACTTTCGATCCAACTTGGCAACATGCTTCGAGAATTCCACTTTCTTAAGAATCAAGTCTCCAAATTTTAACAACATAGGTCGAACGCCTTTGTCGTGCTTCTTAGCCATCCGCCTTTTACATACCTCCATTCGTATGGCGGCTCTATCACAGACATCATCAATACAGTGAAGGTCCAACTTTCTCAAATCCTCGTTCAGCACCTCGTCATTAGCAATAACTCTTTCTGATAAAATAGTCACTTCAACCGGAGACACGGCCTCAGAGTCATATACTAAAGAGAAGGGGCTGAATCCGGTAGTAGACCTCGGTGATGTCCGATATGCCCACATCACATTATGCAATTCATCCATCCAAGAACTTTTGGATTCATCTATTCGTGTTTTCAGCTGTTGCAGGATAATACGGTTGATAACCTCTGTAAGCCCGTTTGTTTCTGGGTGTGCCACGGAGGTAAACCGCTGTTCAATTCCATAACTCTCACACAATTCATTAACCCTCTTTCCGGCAAATTGCATTCCGTTATCTAATACCAAAATCCTGGGAATTCCGAATCGACACACGATGTACCTCCAAAGGAAACTGATAACTTCCTGTTCCCGAACTCGCGATACAGCTTCAACCTCTATCCACTTAGAGAAGTTGTAATAGCCAGGAAAAAGGTATGATGGAACAAATAGTAGGGAATGTAGCGGTAAAGTCTAGACGAGGAATAACGAGGGATACGGGTGATCTAGTCTAAAAATGTTTTGGGTATTTATTTTTAGATCAGTCAATTTATGATTAATTCGTAAATTATGTTGTTGTGGGGACACGAGCGATGT
This sequence comes from Utricularia reniformis, assembly GCA_009725065.1. Classification (NCBI taxonomy): domain Eukaryota; kingdom Viridiplantae; phylum Streptophyta; class Magnoliopsida; order Lamiales; family Lentibulariaceae; genus Utricularia; species Utricularia reniformis. Next base: position 127,185 of record RWGZ01001239.1, on the reverse strand, counting down.
ACGAGGTTGGGCCCACAATGTGTGGGCTTACGTCCTCGGGAGAGCGAAGCTCTACCTTGGTTTTCACTATAATAATCAAGTGATACAATTACAACGAGATGGTAACGATAATACGGATGAAAACGGGTCGAAAAACGATCGAATACGCAGTTGCGTCGCACTGGACGCGAGTGAACAGTGTAGGCAGGTGGACTGGGCGCGAGAAGGCACTGTTCGCGACGAATGNATTATCTCAAGATGAAGGCCAATCTTTGAAATCGTGTAATTGGCAACCGAGTTTGCTTATAAGTATCAGAACTGGCAAGTAGAATCGGTTAGTAAACAATTTATATCTCCGCTAATCATCTTGTGCGAAGCTAAGTGCATTCAAGAAAGAAGTTTATGTCGGGGACTATGTTGAGTGTGAGAAGATGATGGGATAAATATTGCAAGTTAAGTTGGAAATTGGTTTAGTCTTAACATAAGTATCTACGGTGAATATCGCAAGCAAAATTATAAGTTGAGTCATATTTGCTATGAGGATATGTGGCGACAATTAAACTAATGTTCATGATTTCCCAGTCGACACATGGGGACTGACATTAGTATGAGCTTCGTGATGGCTGTGGACATGAAGGAATTGTGCATTATGGTATTGAAATGAGCCATTGAACATATGTAAGTTGAATGAGTATCCCAAGTTTGGGAACACATAAGAGAAAATTCGCTATGATCGTGTTGTTTGCTGGTCTGTGATTCCTGAGGAATTCGTGTTGGATAATGCAAAGAAACTCTTCGTAAGATACTTTGCACAATTATTGGAAAAGATCATGGGTGAATGGCGTGAAAGCAGGTGTCGCGTGTGGTCTCCACATGTGGGCACTCATAATTGTTAGTGATGCTATCGATATACATGGGAAATCAAGTGATTGATGCAGGTGTCACGTGTGGCCTCCACATGTGGACACGAGCGGAGAGGAGCTGCCACGGACTTGGCATATTTCCGATTTGCGCAAGTATTATGTATAGACGTGACTCATCGATCTTTTTAAAAAAATAAAATTCCCCCTCTTTTTGTGGTCATATTCTAATTTTTTAAGTATCTTTTTTGACGACATGAATTCAATCGACTAGGGGACTGGTATGATAGGAGTAGGTCCATTGCATTTTAGTATGATGGAGGATGGAATAAAGTAATAGGTTAGATTAGAAATGTAATGTACTGCTTGTCTTGTAATCGATCATTTTCAAACTCGTCAAACTAGATACTGCGTCAAAATATTTTGAACATGATGAGTCCTTCTGTCTGCAGCAGAATCATTTATACATAATTATTGTTGGAATATGTCAAGGGGCCCGATTTATTATGACATAGCCGGCTTAGAACCGAGCATATTTCCGTGGCAAATCAGGGTGCAAGTATATACCTGACACCTCCATGACACGCCGGCGAGGGTCGCGCCCTCGTCGGAGGCTGGACCATTTCCGCATGGCACCGTCTTATGGACGGGCTGAATGACGTCGTCTTATGGACGGGTCAAGGGTGTGAAGGCACCGTCTTATGGAAGTCCCGAGTAAGTGGTGACGCCGCCTTATGGACGGATCGAGATTGTGATGGCGCCGTCTTATGGACGGGCTGAGTAAGTGGTGACGCCGTCTTATGGACGGATCGAGAATGTGATGGTGCCGTCTCATGGACGGGCCGAGTAAGTGGTGATGACGTCTTATGGACTGGCCGAGTAAGTGTTGACGCCGTCTTATGGACGGGTCGAGATAATTTTATGGCCCCGAGTGCAAGTATATACCGGCAGCGAAAGTGCGATGGCCCCGGGTGCAAGTATATACCGGCGGCGAAAGTGTGATGGCCACGGGTGCAAGTATATACCGGCGGCGAGAGAATGATAGCACCGGGTGCAAGTATATACCGGAGACAATGTGCAAGTAAATTGTGGACGCTTTGTGAGACCGTATGATATTATGTGTACCTCGAGTGCAACTTTATACGTGTGGAACAGTGCAATGCTGATGTGCAAGTTTATACTCAGCGAGAATGCAAGTTCGCTGGGAAATACTAAATATCGTTTATGCGACAGAGATATCCTTTTTCAAGGAATTCATGGTTGATTACCCGGATGAAATCGTGTTATTTATTGTGCAAGAAAATATTAAACCACATGTTTGCGTGGTTAACTATCTATGGTCTATTAGGAGCGAAACCCATTAAAAGGTCATACACTTTTTATCGCAATTGAGATGGCCTAGCGATTACCCTGCGACTGTGATCGTACTCATGGTTTTCATTTGAATAAACGATTGAAAACGGGAAAATACTCACTTTATTGTTTGCATTCAACAAACGTTATGATTACTGGGGACTCGTACCCAGGATCGGAATTATCGTATAAACTTTATGTGATTATCTGGAACCCTTGTCACATTCGTGAAACACCTCTGCGCCAAGTCACGCCGAAGATGTATTTATTCTGAATCGGTGAACTAATCATATGAGAAGCTATTATCATTTTGGAGGTTAACTTCTTGATTCAGATTATTCGATGGTAGATTTTTCTTAAGGCGATCAAAGAAATTGAAGATAAATGAAAGGAATTTTCATTATATGACGAGGAATATTAAGTTATTGAATATCAAGAGAAGAGTGTATTATCGGAGTAGTTAAGAAGCCACGTTATGACTTCATTCGCTAACCAACCTAGTACGGTCCTATAGCACGGACTTCATTATTGTGAAGGCGTATTTTCATTGACCGTCAAATTGACCAAGTGAAAGCCTTAAGGTATCAATTCTCATTAGTTATGATCAGGCATTCTCAGATATTACAGAAAATTGTAAAGTGATACCCCTAACAAAGGGATTATTGGCTCGAAAATCCAACATTTAGGTTTAATCATCTGCACATAGATTTACTTGCCGATGGATCGTGTTCTTGGTTTTCATTCAGAGAAATGATTAGAGTAGCCAAATATTCACCCTATGGTATAAATTCAACTTAATTCTTCTACGACTGGGGACTCATAGTTATGATCAAAGTGATCGAAAAAGTTTCCCACAATAAAGAATATTCTGGATAAAATATTTGTTGTATAAGGATATTTATGTGCATCGATTTTGCCCATTTGATTATTAAGAGGTCTCATTTTTGGTAGCTTTGATAGCTTACAACACGATAGTTTGTTTATTGGCGAATGAGCAAATCTATACAGAAAAATTCTAAAGAAAGATTGTAAAGCAGTATACGAAGAGGATTTCTTTTCGACAGATAGAGAGAAAGACGTTTGTCTCGTCCATAGCACAAAATAGCATTTGATAAGTTGTGAAAACTGCCTTACATGAAGATGTATCTTCGTCTCGAACAACGTTGTGTCCTTCACCCGTTCTCCGGATATCAAGTGGATAAGTCAAAGAGATAGAATCAAGTTATTGTTGGGCGCATGGTCATGTCAGCGATGAACATGATGAATCTATTTTAAGTGGATGAGCCTGTATTTTTATTTCGTATAAATGGTGTATCTAGTAATTGTTTCATGACTGTCTCGTATTTTTTGTTATGGTTGAAAGAACCAAGAAGCTAGCCTAGATGTATTAAGATCGCTCCCTTAAACGAAGTCGCGATAGTCAAGGGTCATTCCCTTATGTATGGCGAGGAAACTTGGGTTACGATCTCCTACGATGAGAGACGCATGATCGGGATCCGTACGAAAGTGATCAAGTAATTACCCCCGAATGGAGTAGACTCTTTCAAGACATTGTGAATGGGTCTTAAGTATTTTATGGATGGCTCGGGTTCATTATTTATGAAAGAGACGGATTAGCATTGATATCACTCGGGGATGTTTTTGTTATCACGATGCCCCGGGAGCTCGTCCGACGTGGCTAGATTGTATTTTCGGTATTCTTGGTATTCTCGTCTATTTACGTCATTCTATAGTTTTGGGGGTATTCTCGTAATTTGGACTTCCCGGGCATACATATTTGCATTTGACTAATGTTTCTAGCGGTCTCGGGCAAATTCGGCCCCAGACGGGGCCAAGGGTATTTTCGTAATTTGGCACCCGAGAAGCATACCAGTAAGTTGTGGTGATATTTTTGGCTGTATATTCGACATCTGGAAGCAGTGAATTAATTTATGAGGTCCTCCGGTATTTTCTCATCGATATTTCCGGCTAATTCTCGATCGAGATGCATTTCCGAAGTTCTATTGCGGAATGACATTTATTCTAATTTAATTGAATATTATTTAGGTACTTTGGGCTTAATCCAGTGAAATTGGGCTCCTGGGCCTGAAACTTATTAATTGGGTTGGATTTCCCTATAAATAAGAGCCACAAGTCACTAAAAAGGGTCTCAAACCCTTTTAGTACCTCCCAAGGGAAGGCTCTGGCTCAAATTCGCTAAGGCAGTCGCGAGACTTCGCTTTTCGAACTCATCCGCGAGTTTTCGCACCAAAACTCGCGGCCACCTTCATCTGGGTTACTATTCACGAGAGTTTGTCTAAACAGTGCCAGTCGCGAGTTCTTGCTAGGAGTCACTATTCGCGAGTTCTTGTTCGGAAGTTACAATTCGCGAGATTTTGTCTAAACAGTGCGAGTCAAGAGTTCTTGCTAGGAATCACTATTCACGAGTTCTTTCTCGGAAGTTACTTTTCGCGAGTTCTTGTCGAAAAGCACTATTCGCGAGTTTTCGTACGAAGTCTTGCAGCCAGCCCCCTTATTCGCGAGTTTTCGGCAGCTTCATCGTGACGGAGTGTTTTCGATCGTTTTTCGAGCCGTTTTCACCTGTGTTATTGTTATCACCTCATTGCACTTGTATCCTTTGATTATTATAGTGGAAACCAAGGTAGAGCTTCGCTCTCCCGAGGACGTAAGCTCAGACATTGTGGGCCCAACCTCGTATATCGCTCGTGTCCCCACATAACTTGAACTCTGAATAATTAAAAATTGACTGATCTAAAAATAAATACCCAAATTATTTTTAGAGTAGATCAGTTTGGCTCCGTCAGTGGGGACCTCGAGATTTTATCCTATTGAGAGCTTTATTGCTGAGTTTGGATTTCTATTATCATGACTACTCGGAATTCTGATGAAGATATTTTTGATGATGAAATTGAGGTGGATCCTATTCCTCAGGTTAATGATGAGTTTGATGCGTTACAGGGGGATCGGTCGTCAGTTCTGGAGGAGCCCCCTGCTCAAAATGCAACTATTCGGCCCTCCCGGAGCTGTTTTTCATCTGGACGGGCACCTTGTTTTTACCCTAAATCACGCCAGTGCTTATCTAAGTGTTATGAATTCGCAAGAGTTGGCCGAGTTGCGGTCCGTAATAATGCCCACCTTTCGCCACCTGCACTCTCCAGATCTGCGGATCAAACGGAGACCGATGAAGATTTGGAAGAGCGGAGACGTACTTTAATCACTCAATTAGAGCAAGTTGAAGATCAAAGCAGAGCCCGGAGGAACAATGTTACCCCATAACCTGTTAATGATGTGGCCTCAGAGGAAGATATTAATCGTGTTCCGGAGCCGCGAGTGAATACTGCAGCAACCGGAGAGTAAGGCAATACTGTTCAAAAGATTGGAGAATTGATATAGTCAAAATTTAAGGAGATGAGTGGGAAGTTGGAGCAAAACGAGGCTAGGATGAACCAATTGGAGGCCAACCTGACTCTTGGCCAGGAAAGGAGACGAGTGTACGGGGAGCATACCCGGGATACTCATCAGACCTCAGCTTACGAGGGAGATTATATTGAGAATGAGAGGGCTAATGAGCCCATTGGAAATCGAGGAAAAGTTCTGCCGTCAGTGGAAGTTTTGCAAAGTCCTTGGAACACGTCTAACGCTCTATCGCCATTTTCCATGGCCATTATCGGAGCCCCTCGCTCTGAGTTTATTGAAATGCCTAAGGATCTTCCACAGTATCGCGGGTCGACTGACCCACATGCTCATACGTCGAATTTGAAGATTCATGTGAGTTTGATGAATTTCAATGATGCGGCCATGGAGATTCAAGGAATCAGCCCTCCGATGGTTTAATCGGTTACCGAGGCATTCGATTGTTTCATATCAGGACTTTAAGGATCAATTCTATTCAGCTTTCGCGCCTTTCAATACGCCAATAAAGTCTATTACTTCTTTGACCGCATTGCGGTATGATTCTTCGGAAAGACTGTTGGGTTTTATTACCCGTTTTGAGGCCGAGTGTAGGAAGATACCTCGGATTACTGTGAGTGAGAAGGTTCATTTTGTTATCCTTCTCCTTTGCATGAACCAACACCGGGGACTTACGAGTCGCAAGTATTTTGTCTTTTCCATCAGAGTTTTGGGCACGCAACCAATGATTGTCGGGAGTTAATGTCTGAGGTAGAAAGGTTGCTAGAGTCGGGCCAGCTTGATGAACTGATCAGTAATGTGGAGGCTCTACCCGAGTCTAAGCTGAGAAAGATTGATGTTGGTGTCCCGGTGGGGGCAACACCTAAACCCCCGAAAGCCGATGCGCCACGGCCAAACATGAGAGGGCGTGGATATGGAGGACAGCGTGGCCAGCGTCAAGGAGGTAGCCAGAGAGGATTCTTCAATGGTGGTAGACAAAACCAAAGAGATCGAGGAAGAGGAAACCACTAACGTGGTCGCGGTAGGAATCAGCCGTAAAGAAATCAGAAAGGGTAGAGGTATGAAGCTTACCCACCAGCCCCTGCAAATCAGCAAGCACTGCCTCCTCCTCCAGCTGGCCCCGAACCGGGCCAACCGATTTTGAATGTTGAGAATGCTCAACCGAGATGGGGTAATCTAGGCCCCAACATTATGATGTGACCCCCGAAATTAATCAACCCGTAACCCACACCTTGATGTGACCCCCAAAGTTAGATAACCCGTAACCCACAAAATATATGGAATAAAAGTAAGAACATAAAATTGTACTCAAATAAAAAGAAGGATAAAGGTGCCATACTCACAGAACATAGAAGGAATTGGGAGTGATAAACCAGGTGAACGCCACAAGATAAATCTTGATAAGTTCGGAATAGTTCATCAAAGAACCTAAGGGGAACCCTCACACATAATCAATCAAAAGTCCCCTAATTAGAGTCTTAGAGGCTTATTTATAACAAAACCTTTTGAAATAAACTAATTTGACCTAATGGGTCTTATTGACGGCCCAACTTTAGACCTTATATAAATTGGGCCTTAATTGAACTAAANGTGGGATAAATTGGTTTCGATGAGGAGAAGAAATAATGATAGATCAATTGATACTTGGGCAGAGATGAAGGCTATTATGAGAAAAAGATTTGTGTCATCTCACTATCGAAGGGAATTGCATAATAAATTGCAAGAATTAATTCAAGACTCGAAATCAGTTGAAGAATATTATACTGAGATGACAGTTCTTATGATTAGAGCGCATGTTTACGAAGATAGAGAAGCTAAGATGACACGATTTTTGCGAGGTCTTAATAGATCAATTGCTAGAGTAGTTGATTTGCATCATTATGTCAAGATTGATGAAATGCTACACATGGCGATTAAAGTGGAAAATGAACTCCGGCAAAAGGCGTGTTCTCGATTATATAAGATGACTCCAATTGAAACATGTGGAAGAATGATAAAAAAAAAGAAAATGATGATCTTAAGGACAAATCTGAATTCTCCAAAGTAAAAGTTAGTTCATTTCGAAGACATAAAGATTTTAAAGATCATAGTTCATCAGACTTTTGATTGATTATGTGTGCGGGTTCCTCCTTAGGTTCTTTGATGAACTATTCCGAACTTATCAAGATTTATCTTGTGGCGTTCACCTGGTTTATCACTCTCAATTTCTTCTATGTTCTGTGAGTGTGGCACCTTTATCCTTCTTTTTATTTGAGTTCAATTTTATGTTTCTTACTTTTATTCCATATATTTTGTGGGTTACGGGTTATCTAACTTTGGGGGTCACATCAAGGTGTGGGTTACGGGTTGATTAATTTCGGGGGTCACATCACATATTCTTCTATATTGACCAAACGTTTTTATTCGCAAGTCCCCAGTGTTGACTGAATTAGTTTGAGAATACCGCAATTGTCCGCATTCTCTATTTTGAGAATAAGAAATTCCGCTCATAACAACGTACTAAGCATACTCGTTTTATTACTTGGAAACTTTGGGTGTATATCCCATTACTAGGTTGAATAGCATGGGTCTTAGCTTCACCGACCATCAAAACTTGTGCAGTACCAAGAGCGTACACTGCAAATGTGACACGTCATGTAATACTCCTTTCAACGATTCCTTGGAAGGAAATAATTACTCCACCCTTTCATGTCAATAGAAGGCTCCGCATATATGATCACTTTAATGAGACTCACATTCATAACATCTTAAATCTTCTCTCATAACCGGTCTAAGGTCGGTCCACCGAAATTCGACCTTTTGTAATCTCCTACTAACATTATTATGACCCTTCTTTCTCATCATCAAACTCAACTAAGGCAGCACTTATGATTTCTTTGAATGCGCAAAACATAAACCCAAAAGTTTATGATGATAAGTGGAGACATAAACGAATCGATGTTTATATAACACTTTCAACCTTCAAAAGAAACCTGAGTATGTACTTATCAATTTATGTTTCGCTTGCAAACATTATAGACCAAGAAAAAATTTTGTCTTTCACTAATAACTCACATCTATAAAGATTCCACATCACTCAATACTTCATGAATATACTGAAGCACTCGCTTGAATATTGGAAATGATTACTTCCATACCAGTTTTTATCTATATACCATCATTATTGACTTCCACACATTCATCTCCCCACATCTTTAAATATTGATTTCATCGACCGCTAGTCTGTGGCATCTAGTATCTTCAAACCAAAAGGCAGAATTGGAAATCTTCAAGCCGACAAACTTAGACAATATATCAATGTCGACAATAGATTCAGGTACTCCGACCATGCTTCACTGAACTAAATAAAAACAATACAAACTCTGTAGGCAACGCTCGACTTTGGAGCCATCAAGTAGGTCCGAGACTGATTACATGCATTTCATAGGTTCAACGAGCTTTGCTTGCAATACGATTTCTACATCTTCAATAATTATTTCTTCGTTTTAACGGGAGACATAACCATATTCGTTTTAACAGGAGACATCTTCAATGACTTCATCTTCATTGTTAAAAATCCCCTTAATAATAAGGGTTCCATCTTTATGCCATTTTCTCCTTTTCTTCAAGAACAAAACCATATCATGTTAATACACTCGATCTTACATTTAGAATGCCACTATAAGATGCATGTGTTCACACTAGACACCATCGTATCGCTTCTAAAGATAACACTAGGAACATATCTTGCCGACACATGATCTCCTTTCTACTTCGGAACATACTAATAGAGCGATCAAAGTGGAGTAGGGATATGATGGCTCCGAGTAGATTTAAAACACTTCTTCTAAGAAAAAATTATAATAGATGATAGGAATATCCACCACTACGATTTCCGTTATATATCCACCACTATAATAAAGACCTTGATATCTCCTGAAATCCCAATGTGACATGGAGAATAACAAATCGTTCGAAGGCAGCAAAACTGTTGTTAAACAAAACTAACTCAATACGCTGCTTATTAGTTAAGATACTCAATAGCTTAATAATGTCACAGGTTAATCAAGAAAAAACGCTCAATAATCATACATTTCCGAACGAATACCATTCCGGACGAGAAATAAAATAACACAAGTTTGATATCTCTTTTGTGAACTCCAATAGGCATAGTTATATAACGGTTGATACTTCTGAAAACTCAAAAATCATAATTCTCAAATATCTTTAAATAACTACTTAGCATCATGATGAATACATTCTAAGCGGCATCCATTCTGGGTAACGAAGTAAATCGAACACATGAAGCGTTCACGATAAAAGAAGAATAATCCGAACGAATACGATTTGGTATGATTAAGAAAAATAATTAGGTGCTCTCTTCGACATAGAGTTCATGTTATTAATAATTTTATCATCTAGTATAGATTAAACTTCAACCATTGAAGCTCAGTCGTTTCATTTAATTCCAAATCCTCAAGCATAATTCCAAGAGTTGCGAGAGTGTTGAAGGGGTTTCATTAATGCAGAACCACACGATTCAAATAGAGAACACCGGTAGTTAAAGACATGACCCATTTTTTCGACCAAAAATTAATCACCAATGGAAACCAGGGCGATTTGACTACTCCACAACATGCTCGAATCTACTGAATGATTAGTAAGAGACTTGATAGAGATGCTCGAATCCACTGGGTCCACTAAGTAGAGATGTCGAGACATAAATATATGCTTTATATAATGAGAAGACGAGACCATCTTTGAATAATATACTTCCACTCGGGAGTTTCATTTTATGATATTTTCATAACCTCACGCATTTCGTGGTTATTTGTTGATTAATAACTTGGTCTTTTAAGCACATCTTCACTATCCATACTTGAAGCTTCTCCTTATGTCACAATAAATACATTTATTCGCGAACGTCTTATCTTCCATACTAGTTTGCCGTTTGTGATAATAATTTCTCGATGCGTTGTATTCCCAAAAACTTATCCTTTGATGACTGTCTTATCATTTTAAAACTCTTCAATATGCGTATTTGTGATTTCTCTGTCCGTCACGATAAATACTCGTTCATTCATCAATCCTCTCAATTCGACGGTAGTATTTTGCCGTAAATACTTGTGAAAGACAAACTCTTTTTCAACTCCTCAATATAAATATTGAGATGCTATACGACATGCACAATGTTTTGAATGCCAAATCCACTAGAGTCTTAGTAAACTTCGTTAATCTCGGAGTCTCGAGCGTAAAACTACTAAAGTGTTTGAAATTTCGAACGAACCATCTGAAAGCTGATAGACTTCTTACAATGTCTCTATAAAGATCATTAATAATTCTCGAATGAATAACTAGAAAATCCCATTGATAATGCAAAAAATAGGTAACCCACATCATTAATGTCGTACTTCCACACGATATGTGATTTTGATCAAACTGAGTACATATTGAGTAAGCTCCCAGGAACTTATGACGTCTTGACTAAGGTCATGTTGAGTAGATCTTATGGAAATCACTTTAATCTTTTATTGAATAATGGAGCCAACTTCCTCGACCTCGCTCTCGGGCATTCCTTCCACCGTATAACTCAATTCATCAAGCTAATCTTCTCCAAAAACCAATCAACACAGTACACCAATCGGAACTGTAATAAATATATGAGAAAATATTTGGGACTGCTGAGTCCCCGGTGTCATTGCTTGCAATAGAGGGGTAGGCGTATATAAGAGATCCACCTTTCTTCCGTTCAATCATGGCGAGAAATATACTTGGAACTGAATAAATAGACTTGTATTTGAATACCAACAAGGTTTGCATATCGGACTTTGGTAGAGATACATTTGATACTTGATTTACGGCAATGGCAGGTGACCATAAGTATACAATCTATCATTTCCTGAATACGTCATGTACATATAAGTCCTTGCCCTTCAATGCTTTACTAGTAATCCTTTAAAAACCAACGGCGATCAACCTTTCTCCTTTCCCATAACCTCTTCCTTTCTTATGTATTCGGTAAATCGTGTTGACTTGGAACTTCCAACTTTCCGCAACAAACACTCTCTCCAACCGTTTTGTACACATGTATACAATCCAGCAACACGTAGCCAAATTCCCCCAATGAAACTATGCAATCAACTCATTCTCCACGCGAGGTTCACGTTTATCGCAAGGGCCAATCAACCGCCGCTCCATGCGATACTCAATATCGCCACAAAACTGGTTAGAAAAACATACGACCGCTCTGAAGGGTCGTTATGCCACACCGAATATAACTCATACTTGAATTCCGGGTGAAATAGTAGAAAACATCATCAACTAATTGAATTATTGTAGAGTAAGCCATTCCAAATATCAGGCAAAGTACATGGTCACATCTTTGAAGTCCATCAAAATTAACATGGATCTCGAGATTTGATATCGAGGAGATCCTAAAGTATCTCAATATACGCCAATCTTATGAAGAATAACACCCTCGCGAGTGGAGGTATGTGAATGTATCGGACACTTTCGACGTATACATATATCTTCTTTGTAACCGAGGACCACATGATCTCCAATATCTCCATGCTATAGAGTGAAACCCTTTGAACAACTTAAAATATCCCAATTTTTCGATAAATGGATCGAAATTGAATAGTAAAATGCCACCGAAATCCGACCCGAAAAATATTACACCGTCACATCACCATGTGATTGTAGACGAAAAATAGAGCCTCACATAAAATTTTGGTAGCGCCAAAAATCCGGAATATGTGGACTTTTTTTTTTTGTTTTTTTTTTCGGACCCTTACCTTTGGCATGTCTTCGGCACATATTCATGCAATATGATAATCTTCCAATGCATTCATAAATAGATCCCCCGGATGAAATCCCTCTCCGGAGGTTGGTTAGATTCCTGCTACTGAGGACTCTTCCTGTGGTACTGATTGAGTCCTCGATAAAATATCATTCCTTTCGTCTTCTACTACATAAGGGTTGCAATCCGATACACTTTCTTCATCTATATCACTCTAATGTTAGGAATCACGTATCCTTACAATACATAAACAAGCTCCAAGCTCAGCACAAGAGCTCTCAATGGGATTAAGTCTCGGGGCCCCACAGACGGCGCCAAACTGATGTCGTCTAAAAATGTTTTAGAGTGTTTATTTTTAGATCAGTCAATTTTTAATTACTCGAAATTTAATTTTTTGTGAGGACACGAGCGATATACGAGGTTGGGCCCACAATGCGTGAGCTTACGTCCTCGGGAGAGCATACCTCTACCTTGGTTTTCACTATAATAATCAAAGGATACAAGTACAATCATGAGATAATGATAATCCGAATGAAAACGGTACGAAAAACGATTGAATTTGTTCCGCCACGCCGAAGTTGTCGAAAACTCGCGAGTAGAGGGCTGGCCGCGAGATTTCGAACCAAATCTCGCGAATAGTGATGTAATCAAGTGAAAACTCGCGAATGTAGGCCTGGCCGCGAGATTTCGAACCAAATCTCGCGAAAAGTGATGTAATCAAGCGAAAACTCGCGAATGAAGGCCAGGCCGCGAGATTTCGAACCAACTCTCGCGAATAGTGATGTAATCAAGCGAAAACTGGCGAATGAAGGCCATGCCGCGAGATTTCTAACCAAATCTCGCGAATAGTGGCTCAGGATGAGCTGGTCGCGAGTTTTCGGGCAAAAACTCGCGACTCGCGACTTTTCGACCAAACCCCCACTCGCGACCAGTGGCTAGACCCGATAACGTCTGCTCCCCGATAACGTCTGGCTAGTCGAGCTCCGAATGCCTAAGCATACAGTATTCCCCTACTGCAGCTGCGGTGCCCAACTCGATTATAGTACGCTCCATCTGAAATGAAAACAAGAAAGGTTAGTACATACAGTGAAAAGGATAAAGTTGTAAGGAAATCATCGTTAGTGTCGCGACGAACCTCCCCAATGGCGCGACGCATCGTCGCGGTCTGACTCATTAACCGACCGATGTCTGTAAACACTGTGTGGTCATCTCGACCACGAGGCGGCAACTCCGGGTTCCGCTCCAAGTATGCCAGGGCCGGCCGGCTCGAAACATTGTCGCCCCTCGGCATTCGGAAAGTGAGCTCGTCCTTTATCAACACAAAGCCGGCCCGGCGTCCCATATCGAGCCATTCCTTGACCGTCAGTCGCGGGATGTCATGTATGCGGAAGGCATCGATAAAGTTGGCGGTTAACCCACTCTTCCTGTTGGGTTCCGCGATCTCGAAGACGGCGGGCTCCTCCGCCGGTCTTTTCCCCTTGTCCAAGCGAGGCACCTGACTGGTCACTCCCTCCGAACAAGCTTCCTGGTATGTTTCCTCCACCACCGGATCCGTCGGTTGCTCCCCACTTATCTCGCCCTCCTCATCGTCCCCGATGATATCCACTAAAGTTTCGGCGAAGTCGTACATGCCGTCATCGGGGGTGGGCTCCTCAACCGTGTATCCTAATCGCCGAGACAACGGGATTAGGTCTTGGGGGCTCTNTATACTTGGAACTGAATAAATAGACTTGCAATTGAATACCAACAAGGTTTGCATATCGGACTTTGGTAGAGATACATTTGATACTTGATTTACGGCAATGGCAGGTGACCATAAGTATACAATCTATCATTTCCTGAATACGTCATGTACATATAAGTCCAAGCCCTTCAATGCTTTACTAGTAATCCTTCAAAAACCAACGGCGATCAACCTTTCTCATTTCCCATAACCTCTTCTTTTCTTATGTATTCGGTAAATCGTGTTGACTTGGAACTTCCAACTTTCCGCAACAAACACTCTCTCCAACCATTTTGTACACATGTATACAATCCAGCAACACGTAGCCAAATTCCCCCAATGAAACTATGCAATCAACTCATTCTCCACGTGAGGTTCACGTTTATCGCAAGGGCCAATCAACCGCCGCTCCATGCGATACTCAATATCGCCACAAAACTGGTTAGAAAAACATACGACCTCTCTGAAGGGTCGTTATGCCACACCGAATATAACTCATACTTGAATCCCGGGTGAAATAGTAGAAAACATCAGCAACTAATTGAATTATTGTAGAGTAAGCCATTCCAAATATCAGGCAAAGTACATGGTCACATCTTTGAAGTCCATCAAAATTTATATGGATCTCGAGATTTGATATCGAGGAGATCCTAAAGTATCTCAATATACGCCAATCTTATGAAGAATAACACCCTCGCGAGCTTAGGTATGTGAATGTATCGGACACGTTCGACATATACATATATCTTCTTTGTAACCGAGGACCACATGACCTCCAATATCTCCATGCTATAGAGTGAAACCCTTTGAACAACTTAAAATATCCCAATTTTTCGATAAATGGATCGAAATTGAATAGTAAAATGCCACCGAAATCCGACCCGAAAATATTACACCGTCACATCACCATGTGATTGTAGACGAAAAATGGAGCCTCACATAAAATTTTGGTAGCGCCAAAAATCCGGAATATGTGGACTTTTTTTTGGACCCTTGCATACCTTTCGTATGTCTTCGGCACATATTCATGCAATATGATAATCTTCCAATGCATTCATAAATAGATCCCCCGGATGAAATCCCTCTCCGGAGGTTGGTTAGATTCACGCTACTGAGGACTCTTCCTGTGGCACTGATTGAGTCCTCGATAAAATATCATTCCTCTCGTCTTCTACTACATAAGGGTTGCAATCCGATACACTTTCTTCATCTATATCACTCTAATGTTAGGAATCCCGTATCATCGCAATACATAAACAAGCTCCAAGCTCAGCACAAGAGCTCTCAATGGGATTAAGTCTCGGGTTCCCACAGACGGCGCCAAACTGATCTAGTCTAAAAATATTTTGGGTGTTTATTTTTAGATCAGTCAATTTAAAAATTACTCGAAATTAAATTGTTGTGAGGACACGAGCGATATACGAGGTTGGGCCCACAATGTGTGAGCTTACATCCTCGGGAGAGCAAAGCTCTACCTTGGTTTCCACTATAATAATCGAGCGATACAAGTACAATGAGGTAACAATGATAATACGGGCAAAAACGGCTCGAAAAGCGATAGAAAACGCTCAGTCGGGCTCGAAAAACTGGCAGTCGCAAGTTGTGGTCAACAACTCGCAGAAAACACTGTACTAGCAACGCAGCCGGCACTGTATGAGCAACGCAGCCGACACTGTATGAGCAACGCAGCCGACACTGTACGAGCAACGCAGCCGACACTGTACGAGCAACGCAGCCGGTTTGTACAAGCAAGAACTCGCGAATAGTGACTGCAGAGAGGAAATCTCGCGAATAGTAACCCAAATGAGGGTGGCCGCGAGATTTGGTACGATTTCTCGCGAATCGTGGCTGCAGAGGGGAAATCTCGCGATTTCGAGCGAAAGTCTTGCCTTGGGAGACGTGAAAAGGGTCCGAATCCTTTCTCAATCCTTGGGGCTCCTATTTATAGAGAAATCCAGCCCAAAACCCTCTCGCTTGAGCCCATAAGCCTAGTTCACCTCACTTAGCCCAAAATGATTAAATATTCCCAATTATGATATAATAAATGCATGTTGATCTCGAAGCCTCGGGAACCAACCCGGACAAGATATTAGTCGGAAATATGATCAGAAAATTCCCAAGAACCTCGTATGTCAGTTCTTTGCCTTCGGATAGCGAATACGCAGCCACATAACATCATTGCACCCGACCGGTGCGCTCTCGGGTGGCAAATTACGAAAATACCCCTGGCCTCGTCCGGGGCCGAAATGACCCGAAACATCTCAAAATGCTTACATAAGCCTTATATGGGGTCCACCATGCCTGAATTACGAGAATACCCTCAAAAACGCCTCGCGATAGACATATAAAAATACCGAAAACCCCACATAGCCACGTCGGACGAGCCCCGAGGTTAACATAATTACATAAATAACCTCGGGCAATATCAACGATATTGTCCGCTTTGGACTAGGCTAACCCAAATGACACCCACCTGGTCCTCACGGTTTTACTTTTCCCTAGCCCTCACACTTCCCAGTGGGTCACCCATCCTTGAATTGGGTGAGCACACTTAACTTTCCAGTTCTAACGTTCCGCTTGCCACTTTGCTAGGGAAAAGGCCTCGTGCACTGGAAGACGAATAACTATACTTAATCTCTTATCATTCCCCGTCTATAGTCAATATAGGGATTCGCCTAAGGTGATCTCTCTCTCGCACCCCCGAGGGGTCCTTACATTCACCCCTCCTTATGGACTCAGCATCCTCGCTGAGGTTTGCCCCAACACACTGACTATAACCCGGGTCCTGCTCTGATACCAAATGTAACGACCTGCCTTTCCGCTTGCACGATATTGTCCGCTTTGGACAAGGCTAACCCAAATGACACCCACCTGGTCCTCACGGTTTTACTTTTTTCCTAGCCCCCACACTTCCCAGTGGGTCACCCATCCCTGAATTGCTCCAAGGTGAGCAAGCTTAACTTTCCAGTTCTAACGTTCCGCTTGCCACTTTGCTAGGGAAAAGGCCTCGTGCACTAGAAGACGAATCACTATACTTAATCTCTTATCATTCCTCGTCTATAGTCAATGTAGGGATTCGCCTAAGGTGCCCTCTCTCTCGCACCCCCGAGGGGTCCTTACATTACCAGTCCCCTAGTCGATTGAATTCATGTTGTCAAAAAAGATACTTAAAAAATTAGAATGTGACCACAAAAAAGAGGGGAAATTTTTATTTTCAAAAAGATCGATGAGTCACGTCTATACATAATACTTGCGCAAATTGGAAATATGCCAAGTCCGTGGCAGCTCCTCCCCGCTCATATTTGCGATTTTGTACGTTCCTTCCTTCACTACGGCCGTTACTCTGTACGGTCCTTCCCACTTTCGATCCAACTTCCCAACATGCTTTGAGATTTCCACTTTCTTAAGAATCAAGTCACCAACTTTTAACAACATAGGTCGAACACCCTTGTCGTGCTTCTTAGCCATCCGCCTTTTACATACCTCCATTCGTATTGCGGCTCTATCACGGATATCATCAATACAGTGAAGGTCCAACTTTCTCATATCCTCGTTCAACACTTCGTCATAAGCGATAACTCTTTCTGATAAAATAGTCACTTCTACAGGAGACACGGCCTCAGAGCCATATACTAAAGAGAAGGGACTGAATCCAGTAGTGCACCTCGTTGATGTCCGATATGCCCACATCACATTATGCAATTCATCCACCCAAGACCCTTTGGATTCATCTATTCGTGTTTTCAGCTGTTGCAGAATAATACGGTTGATAACCTCTGTAAGCCCGTTTGTTTCTTGGTGTGCCACGGAGGTAAATCGCTGTTCAATTCCATAACTCTCACACCATTCATTAACCCTCTTTCCGGCAAATTGCGTTCTGTTATCTGATACCAAAATCCTTGGAATTCCGAATCGACACACGATGTACCTCCAAAGGAAACTGATAACTTCATGTTCCCGAACTCGCGATACAGCTTCAACCTCTATCCACTTAGAGAAATACTCCACAGCCACTATGCAGAACTTATTTTGGCTAGGTGCCTTCGGAAATGGTCCTAAAATATCGATGCCCCACATATCGAAGGGACATGTTGCCGGTAAACGTTTCATACTAGCTCTCGGTACATGATGCACGTTTGAGTGGAACTGACAAGCAGAACAAGCCCGAACAAAATTCACACAATCTTTCACGAGTGTTGGCCAAAAATAACCGGCCCACTTAACCTTATTCGCTAAGGATCGACCTGCTGAATGATCACCACAGTCCCCAGCGTGAACCTCTTCTATAACGACCTTTGCATGTACTGGGGACAAACATCGAAGATATGGGCCTCCGAAATTCTTCTTATACAGCATATCATCCACATAGACAAAATTTGTAGCTTTTTGCATAGTTCTTCGGGCCTCGCCTTCGTCGGTAGTCAATTCTCTCTTGATTAGATAATTCACAATAGCATCCTTCCATGATGGCTCGTCGGTTATGGCATCCAATAAAAACCATGTCTTATTCGAAAGTTCCAAATTAGCCACCTCGGCTGTCTGTTTCTCCACATGACTGACAGAGGGCTGGTAGTGGATCATTGTTGTTATCTTTGACTCATCCGAGAGTTCTAAAACCGTCGCCGCCTTTGCAAGACCGTCTGCACGCGTGTTTTCCTCCCTTGGGATATATGTAAGCGTGAATATCTTAAGATTCTTAGCCGTCTCTTTCAGCTTTTCTAAATACCTCCACAAATGGTTCCCATTGGTGGCGTAAGTATATGCAAATTGGTTCATCACTAACTGCGAATCAGAATGAGCATGCAAACGAACGATTCCAATTTCCACCGCCATGTTAATACCAAATATCAAGGATTCATACTCGGCGACGTTGTTAGTTGCGGGGAAGCGCAACTTTACAGCATATTCATGTTCTTCACCAGATTTCCTTTCTTTAAAATAAACACCAATACCGGCTCACCCGGCAGACACCGATCCATTTACAAAGGCGTCCCAATACTCCTGAATATCCAATTTCTCTGACCGGGTCATCTCTACTATGAAATCCACTAACACCTGGGCCTTTAATGCTCGCCTGGAGATATACTCTATTTGATACTGCCCTAACTCGATATTCCACTTTGCTAGTCTGCCAAATGCATCAATCTTTGATAACACGCTTCGGATAGGCTGATCTGTCAAGACGGCAATATGATGTCCTTGAAAATAGTGCCTCAATTTCCGCGAGGCGACTATGAGAGCTAATACGAACTTCTCTAGATCAGTATATCGGGACTCCGCTCCCTGCAATTTCCTGCTCACATAATATATCGGTCTATGTTCTTTATCGCTAAGTCTGACCAGTGCGGCGCTCACTGCCTCTTTTGACACTGACAAATATAAACCTGATATTACCCGAGGTTATTTATGTAATTATGTTAACCTCGAGGCTATGTGGTATTTTCGGTATTTTTATATGTCTATCGCGAGGCGTATTCGAGGGTATTTTGGTAATTCAGGCATACTGGACCCCATATAAGGCTTCTGTAAGTGTTTTGAAATGTTTTGGGTTATTTCGGCCACGGACGGGGCCAGCGGTATTTTCGTAATTTGCCACCCGAGAGCACATCGGCCGGGTGCAATGATGTTATGTGGCTGCGTATTCACTGTTTGGAGGCAAAGAACTAATATACAAGGTTTTCCGGTATTTTCTAATCGCATTTCCGACTAAACTCTCGATCGGGATGGAGTCCCGAAGTTCCGTGGCACTTTGACACTTAATCCGGATTAATTTTAATATTTTCTAAGTAAGTTGGGCTAATTTGACTAAAATTGGGCTTTTGGACCTTAAGTTGACTTGTTGGGCTGAGTTTATCTATAAATACAAGACCCTATGCCCCAGAAAACGGTTCAGACTCATGGCACGCTTCCCAAAGCTCCCAGTTTCGCCACTTTTTGCCCCACTCGCGACTTTTTGATCCAAAAGTCGCGAATCCCTCACCATCAAGGCCACACTCGCGACTTTTTGCACCAAAAGTCGCGAGAGCATGTGTTCATTGTTGTATTTGCGAGATTTCGTCGTCTGGACCTCCGATTCGCGTGTTTTCGCCTCCCGGACACCTGGACTCGCGAGTTTTCAACCCTTAGGCACCAGGACTCGCAAATTTTGGCACCATTCGCGAGTTTATGTCCAAAAGTCGCGAACATCACCTTAATTCGCAAGTTTTCGTCGCCTCGGGTGCGATGGAGTTGAATTGATCCTTTTTCATACCGTTTTCATTCGGATTATCATTATCTCATGATTGTACTTGTATCCTTTGATTATTATAGTGAAAACCAAGGTAAAGCTATGCTCTACCGAGGACGTAAGCTCACGCATTGTGGGCCCAACCTCGTATATCGCTCGTGTCCTCACAAAAATTATATTTCGAGTAATTAAAAATTGACTAATCATAAACAAACACTCTAAAATATTTTTAGACGAGATCAGTTTGGCGCCGTCCGTGGGGCTCGAGACTTAATCCCATTGAGAGCTCTTGTCCTAAGCTTGGAGCTTGTTGTGTATTGTGAGGATACGATATTCCTAACATGAGAGTGATATAGATGAAGAAAGTGTATCGGATTGCAACCCTTATGTAGTAGAAGACGAAAGAAATGATATTTTATCGAGGACTCAATCAGTGCCACAGGAAGAGTCCTCAGTAGCGGGAATCTAGCCAACCTCCGGAGAGGGATTTCATCCAGGGGATCTATTTATGAGTGCATTGGAATATTATCATATTGCATGAATATGTGCCGAAGACATGTCAAAGGGATGCACAGGTTCCAAAAAAAAAAAAAAAAAAAGAAAAAAAAGTCTACAAATTCCGGATTTTTGGGGCTACCAAAATTTTATGGGAGGATCCATTTTATGTATACAATCACACGGTGATATGATAGTGTGATATTTTCTGGGTCGGATTTCGGTGGCATTTTACTATTCCATCTAGGTCAAATTATCGAAAAATTTGCATATTTTGAAAAATTCAATGGATTTCGCTCTGTGATAGGAATATATTGGGGATCAACATGATTTTCGGTTATAATGAATGAGGGTTATATGGTGAACGTATCCGATACATTTACACATCTCCGCTCGCGAGGGAGGTTATTCTTCATAAGGTTGGTGTATATTGAGATACCTAAGGATCTCCTCGACATCAAATCTCGAGATCCATGTTAATTCGATGGACTTCAATGATATGACCATGTCTTTGCCTGCTATTTGGAATGGCTTACTCTACAATAATTCGATTAGTTGCCGATGTTTTTCTACTATATCATATTGGGATTCAGGTATGAGTTTTAATCGGAACGACGGAACGATTCCCCGGAGGTATTGTCTGGTTTTCTATCTAGTTTTGTGGTGGTTTAGTGTATTGCATGGAGCACTTGTGAAACACGTTAACCTCAAATTGCGAATTAGCGGATGCGTAGTGGCATTAGGAGGATTTATCTGCGTGTTGTTTAATGGTATAAGTGTGCGCCGAGTCGTTGGTGAGAATAATAGCCACAGTAAGTTGGAGGACCCAAGTCAACATGAGTTAATTGACCGGGAAAAATAAGAGGTTATATGAGTATATGCGTATGGTCATGTGGAATATTTGTTGGTTCTCAAGGATATGTGACGTTGTCAATAGCAAATATATGACCACGATCCTAGTTTCGATCCTAGTCCAACCATTGGATCCGATGTGTGAATTTTTGAAGGATTATTTATACTATTTTTCGACAGCATTAATGTAAGAAGTAAGGTTCGTAGTAAAATAAGAGGATATGGAGAACACGAGAAGAGTTGATCGTTGCAATATCTGGAGGATCCACCATAGAATATGGAAGAGTTTGGCCTAACAAGTACACCGTATATTCAATAAATGAAAGAACATATACTTATGAGTCACTTGACATTGTTGCAATTCGTGTGATTGATCGAATGTATCGCTGCCGAAGTTCAGCACGCAAATCTTGTTGGTATTCAATTGCAAGTGTATTTATTCAGTTCTAGTATATTTCTCGCCATGGTTTAACACAAGAGAGAAGGATCCCTTATTATAAGAACCGACACCGGGGACTTATAAGTTTTATCATATTTTGTCCTTTTTCATCACAGTTTCGGACATGCGAATGTGGGTGTCGAAAATCGGTGTCCGATGTAAATTGGTTTTGAAGCACGATTAGTTTGATGAGCTGGGTAGTATAGTGGAAGGAATGCCAGAGACCAAGGTCGAGGGAGTTGACTTGAATATTCAACCCGAGAACACACAACCACTCTCCCTAATAACTGTTTAACATGACCTGAAGAAAGACGCCATGAGTATGGAGGAGCTTACTCAATATGTACTCAGTTTGTTCGGGATTATAGAACGTGTGAAAGAGTGAAATTAATGATGTGGGTTTTTCTTGTTTTGAGTTATCAACGGGGTTTTCCGGTTATCCATTCGTGAAGAGTCTATATAGATATCGCTCATATTCCATACGTCATATCGGTTACTTTGGTGGTTTAAGGTTCAAGACTCGCAGACTAAGGAAGTTCATGAAAACTTGTTGAACTGTTTATTAGTACATGGATCGTACATGTCCTATAGTGAGGAAGTGTGTATCTTAATATACAAATTGAAGAGTCGAATGATAAGCTATTGGGAATATAACACATCGATAGATTATTATGACAAAACTAGTATGGAAGATAAGACGTTCGCCACTANTGGGGAATTTTAAGATGCAATTAAATTCATCGAAAGAAGTGGATATTCTCCCGTGAAAATGAAAAGATAGTTATTGAAGATGTGGAAATCATATTGCAAGCAAGGGCTCTATGAAATACACATAATCGGTCGCAGACCTATTTATGGCTCCAAAGTCGAACGATGACTACATAGTTTATGTTGTTTTCACTTAGTTGAGAGAAGCATGGTCAGAGGACCCATATCTATCGTCGACATTGACATATTGTTTAAGTTTGTCGGCTTGAAGTTTTTCAATTATGCCTTTTGGTTCGAAGAAACCAGATGCCACGTACTAACGGTCGATTAATGATGGTATACAGATAAAAACTGGTATGCAAATAATCATGTCCAATATTTCAACGAATGATTGAGTATACTAAGAAAGTATTCAATGAGGTGGAATCCTTCTAGATGTGAGTTGTTGGTGAAAGACGGAAATTTTTCTTGCTCTATGATGATATTTGTAAGAGAAATATAAATTGATAAATACATAGTCTGGTGGCTTTTGAAGGACTTAAATGTTATATAAGTATCGATTCGTTTAAATCCCCACTCCTCCTCAGAAACCTTTGGGTTTATATTTTGCGCATCCAAATAAGTCGTAAGTGCTACTTTAGTTGGGTTTGATTATGAGAAAGAAGGGTCATAATGATGTTAGTAGGAGACTACGAAAGGTTGAATTTCGATGAACCGACCTTAGACCGGTTAATAGAGAGGATTTAAGATCTTAATAAAGTAAGTCTCATTGAAGTGATCATATATGCGGAGCCTTCTATTGACAAAGAAAGGGTGGAGTAATTATTTCATTCCAATGAAACGTTTAAATGAATGGTATGTGACATTGTCACATTTGCAGTGTCCACTCTTGGTACTAGACATGTTTTGATGGCCGGTGAAGTAAACATCCATACTATTTTTGAAGTACTAAACATTGTCACATTTGCAGTAATGAGATGTACACCAAAAGTTTCTACGTAATAAAACAAGTATGCTTAGTACGTTGTTATGAGCGGAATTTCTTATTCTCAAATTAGAGATTGCGGACAATCGCGATATTCGGAAATCTAACTTTTTCAACACTGGGGACTTGCGAATAAAAGCGTTTGGTCAATACAGAAGAATATGTGGATATTATGATACTTTAGAATTAATGTGGAGATAGTATTATCATGATTTTTGAACCAGCAACCAAGAGAGTGCGAGTACAAAAACCAATAGTTTATTTCACTCGGAAGAATGAGAGTTTGTTAACGGGAGTGAAACCCATTATTGTTCGAGTTCTTGATACATATTATCGATTAATGGAAAGTCATGTCTTTATGCTCGAGGGATTCTTTTATTTATTCGAACATGATAGTGCTAATGGATTTATCCTCAACTCAGCATATAAAAGTTTATCTTTCTCCTGATCGATAAACAAAGATGTTTAGTGACATGCATTCTATGCATTCATGAGATATTCAGAATAACGGGCTTTCAAGATTTATATCTTATACAGTGAAGTGTACTGTGTGATCGAGATGATTCATTATCAACTGTCAAGTACGGTTGTCGGGAGATCTACGAAAGAGGTCACCTCAAGATGAGGACCAATCGATGTAATCGTATCTTCGTTGTTCATTTTGTGCAAGCTAAGCGCATTCAATAAAGAGATTTTTTTCCGTAGACTATGCTGAGTATGAGAAGAGGATGAGATGAATATTGCGAGTGAAGTTGGAAACTGTGTCAGTGTTACCCTATGCATATACGGTGAATATTGCAAGCAAACATAGATGTTATAGTTACGCGGAATATCTATTGCGAAAATGAAACAATTGTTTATGATTGTCCTATCGACTCATGGGGACTCATATTATTATAGGCCTTCCTAATGGCTGTTGGCAAAGAGCAATCGTGTGTATGGAATTCAAAGGGTACATTGAACGTATATACGTCGAATAAATATCCCAAGTTTGGAAACATGAAAGATAAAATTCGCTATGGTCGTGTTGTTTGCTGGTCTGTGATTCCTGAGGAATTCGTGATGGATAATGCAAAGAAACTCTTCGAAAGATACTTTGCACAATTATTGGGAAAGATCATGGGTGAATGGCGTGAAAGCAGGTGTCGCGTGTGGCCTCCACATGTGGGCATTCATAGTTTTTAGTGATGTTATCGATATACATGGGAAATCAAGTGATTGATGCAGGTGTCACGTGTGGCCTCCACATGTGGACACGAGCGGAGAGGAGCAGCCACGGACTTGGCATATTTCCAATTTGCGCAAGTATTATGTACAGACGTGACACATCTATCTTTTTAAAAAATATAAAAATTCCCCTCTTTTTTGTGGTCATATTCTCATTTTTTAAATATCTTTTTTGACGACATGAATTCAATCGACTAGGGGACTGGTAAGGTAGGAGTAGGTCCATTGCGTTTTAGTACGAAGGAGGATGGAATAAATTAAATAAGTTAGATTAGAAACGCAATGTACCAACTGTCTTATAGTCGATCATTTTCAAACTCGTCAAATTAAATACTGTGTCAAAATATTTTGAACGTGATGAGTCTTCCTGTCCACGGTAGAACCGTCCGTACATAATGACTGTTGGAATATGTTAAGAGGCATGTTTGTTGTGATGTATATTTCCGTGGCAAATCAGGGTGCAAGTATATACCTGACTCCTCCATGACACGCCGACGAGGGTCGCGGCCTTGCCGGAGGCTGGTCCATTTCCGCATGGCACCGTCTTATGGTCGGGCCGAATGACATCGTTTTATGAACGGGTCAAGATTGCGATGGCACCGTCTTATGGACGGGCCGAATGACACCGTTTTATGAACGGGTCGAGAATGTGATGGCACCGTCTTATGGATGGGCCAAATGACACCGTTCTATGAACGGGTCAAGAGTGTGATGCCCCGGGTGCAAGTATGTACCGGCGGCGAGAGTGTGATGGCCCCGGGTGCAAGTATATACCGGCGGCGAGAGTATGATAACTCCGGGTGCAAGTACATACCGGAGACAACGTGCAAGTAAATTGCCGGCGCTTCATGAGGCCCTTTGCGAATGAGGTGATCTGGGGTGCAAGTTAATATCCGGAGATAATGTGTAGTGAATTGTGGGTGATTCGTGAGACCCTATGATAATATATTGACCCCGGGTGCAAGTTTATACCTGTGGAACAGTGCATGCTGAGATTCATGTTTATGCTCAACTAGCATATATTTATATGAGACATACTAAATGTTGTTTGTGCGAGAGTGATACCCTTTTTCACGAAATTCATGGCCGATTACCCGGATGAAAGCACGTTATTTATTGTCAAAGAAAATATTAAACCACGTGTTTGCGTGGTTAGCTATCTATCGTCCACTAGGAGTGAAACCTATTAAAAGGTCAAGCATTTTTTATTGCGATTGGGATGGCCGAGCGGTTAGTCTCCGACTGTGATCGTGCGTATGGTTTTCATTTGAATAAACGATTGGAAACAGGAAAATAGTTGCTTTATGGTTTGCATTCAACAAACGTTATGATTACTGCGGACTCGCACCCAAGATCGGAAATATCGTATAAACTTTATGTGATTATCTGGAATCCCTATCATATTCGTGAAATATCTCTTCGCCAAGTCACGCCGAAGAAGTATTCATTCTGAATAGGCCAACTAATCATATGAGAAGCTATTATTATTTTTTGGAGAAAATCTTCTTGTTTCAGATTATTCGATATTAGATTTTTCTTAAGGCGATCGGAGAAATTGAAGAGATATGAAAGGAAGTTTCATTAAATGACGAGGACTATTAAGTCATTTAATATCAAGAGAAGAGTGTATTAGCGGTGTAGTTATGAAGCCACATTATGACATGACTTCATTCGCTAAACCAACTTAGTACGGTCCTATAGCATAGACTTCATTATTTGCAAAGGCTTATTTTCATTGACCGTCAAATTGACCAATTGATGGCCTTATGGTATCAGTTCTCGTTAGTTTTGATCGGACACTCTCAGAAATTACAGAAATTGTAAAATGATACCCCCACCAAGAGACTATTGGCTCGAAAATCCATCATTTAGGCTTAATCATCTGCACATATATTTACTTGTTGATGGACCGTTTTCATGGTTTTCATTCAGAGAAATGATTAGAGTAGCCAAATATTCACCATATGGTATGAATTCAACTTAATTCTGCTACGACTGGGGACTCACAGTTATGATCAAAGTGATCGAAAAAGTATCCCACAACAAAGAATATTATGGATAAAATGTTTGTTATATAAGGACATTTAATGACATCGATATTTGCCCATTTGATGATTAAGATGTCTCATTTTTGGTAGCTTTCATAGCTTACGACACGATAGCTTGTTTAATGGTGAATGAGCAAATCTATACAGCAAAAATTCTCGAGAAAGATTCTAAAGCAGTATACGAAGTGGATTTGTTTCGGACAGATGTAAAGAAAGACGTTTGTCTCGTCCATAGCACAAAATAACCATTTGATAAGTTGTGAAAACTGGCTCACATGAAGAGGTATCTTTGTCTCGGACAACGTTGTGTCATTCGCCCGTTCTCCGGATGACAGGGGATAAGTTAAAGAGATAGAATCAGGTTATTGTTGGGCGCTTATTTATGTCAGCGATGAACATGATGAATCTATGTTAAGTGGACGAGCACGTATTTTTATTTCATATAAATTTGTATCCAGTGATTGTCTCATGAGTGCCTAGTATTTTTGTTATGGTTTAAAGAACCAAGAAACTGGCATGGATGTATTAAGATCGCTCTCTTAAATATGGTTGAACACTCAATTTCAATTCCCTTATGTATAGTAAGTAAGGAATCTCATGTTATGATCTGATTTACTATGAGAGACGCCTGATCGGGATCTGTACGAAAGTTATCAAGTAATTACAACCGAAAGGAGTAGACTCTTTCAACACATTGCGGAACTATCTATTAGGCTTGATCGAGTTGTAAGGTTTTATTATAGACGGAACTAAGCAGAGACAAATCTTATATTCGAAGATAAAGAGTATCAATCTCAGACGGAATTGAGACTTCTTTTATCAAAGGAAACATATGGGTGTAAGACGAAAGTAAGACGTTTCTTGGACTTCTTATGAGGTAATTTCATTTTATTGCCCTAGTATCTTATTGCCCAGTCGAGGCTTCTCGGTTTACTCATCCCATATTCAATAGAGTTAAGCTAGTATTTTCCGAGGCGAACTTCTCCCAGTGATAAATACTTACTTCAGAAAGAATCTTAATTCTTAGATAATATATATTTGGCAAGTAGGAATAGATGGAAGGTAACGATCCTAACTCGATAGATATGTTTATATAATATTCGATGACCATCAAAGCTATTATTCACTTGAGCCCTACATTGTATACATAGAATTCGGCTAGAAGAGACAATAAGTCATCATTTCGCATCAAAGTTGGGAACTCGACCTCGAATTCAAGTGTTACTCTTCATGTTTAAACAATGCCTTGCTTATTTCAACGGCCCTTACTAAGAAAGCACGCATGCTATATAGGCGAAAGCCTTTACGGTAGCCGATAATTGTAAATTAGTGGCAACGACAAAGGAATAAGTATCAACCTCCTGACAAAGGTGGCTGAGTGATTTTCTTGCTAGAAAATGTGGATATCTCATGCTGGAAAAAATATATGAGCTCGGTGTTTTGTGGAAAAAAAATATATATGACGATGGAAAAAAAAACAATGGGAACAAAATTGAATTATGGAGTTAAGGAGTCGAGCGAACCCTCAAAGTTATGAAAAGCGGGACTTTGACTAAGATGAAAGCGAGAGCCCCAAGGCGAAACTAAACCTCTTGATGACAGTTGAGAAATATTTTCTAAGTTCGATCGAGTAATACTAACAAATTGAAACGATGCATCATAATTTCAGTCAATAACGAAACGTACTAGTATGCAAAGTAAAAAGTGATACGTATAAGAGCATTCACTCCAAGTTGAAGAAGCGTGAAATTCTCAATTCATCTTGAAATCTGATTCTGTTAGTAATAACAAGATGACTTTGACCTTATTCATGGTATTTTTAAAAGTTTATGAACGAGTTCTGGATTTCTAAACGAGCTGATATAATGTGGTTTACCACTCAGAATCTGAATCTGAAAACCAGGGGACTATTGATGTTGTGGTTCGAAAACCGGGGGTGTCAACAGTCGACCGGTTCGTTACAAGACGAACTCGGTTGTTATTTATTTAAGTGTGGAGAAGGTTGATGATTCTAAGGCAAAGAAGGCAAACAGGTTTTTAGAGTGGAAAACCTCGGAATCGAGGAAAAAACCACTTGGCTAAGGGCTAAAAGAAATGCCCTCACCCTGTTCACTAATCAAATTAGCCATTGTACAATACATGTTATGATNCCACCCGGATCCGTTCCGCCGTCTTCGTACGTATCTTTTCCTCTTTGGAACTTATCGTTCCCTTCATCAGGCATGCCCTTCCTTTGGCGAATCGTGTACTAGGCACGATGCCGGGTTCGGTCGGACGGTCCATCCTTCCTCACCCCGAGTCATATTATCATTTATCTCGTTCATTCGTGTCATTTCTTCCTTCTTTATTAACCCAATCCCATTCCTTAAGTCTGAACCTTCCCTTACTATATTGTGTTCACTCCGCTTACCGTTTGCTTTCGCGTATTATAATCTTCCCGTGCTTCCCCTGCATTTCATAACAGGTCTTAATTATTCGAATTCTGACGTTATCATCTTATTGTTAACTATGTGGTTACCGTTGACCCCACGTGTACTTTTCCTCCCACGATACGACTTCGGGACGTAACGAAAACACTCGAACTTAGTATCTTCGCGACAATTCTACTTCTGCCCTGAAATTCGCGATAATAATACCCTAGGATTAAAATTCGCGACAATATTGCACTGGGATGAAATCCGCGATAATTTATGCGTTACTGGAAATCCGCGACAATTTTACTCTTCGTGAATTTTCGCGACAATTTTGCGTTCGTAAATTTTCGCGAGGATTTTTGTTCGTCAAAATTTTTGCGACAATTCTTGCCTTTAACTTTTTCGCGATAATTTTGTGCCTTGGAGATTTTCGCGATAACTTTCCTTCTTTGCGGGAATTTTTGGATTTTCGGGTCTTAATGTTGATTAACCCGTTTTTGGGCCTCCTCACTCCTATTTATAGACATCCTAACTTTTCTAATTCACACTTTGACCCCTCATTCCTTTACTTTTGACCCCTCTATTATCTTTTTCTATACTTTTCTATTCTTCGTTCCCTTTTACGTTCTTTCGTTCCCGTATCTCTCATTATCTCTCGTCTAGACTTTACCGTTACATTCGCTACTATTTGTTTCGACATACCTTTTTCTCGGCTATTACAGGTCTGGGCGTATGTGGGGAGCTGGGCCCACTGCTCGGGACCGATCGCTAAATGTGACCGATCGGGTCAAGCGATATAAATAGGCCCTCTGCTGATCTGGGCCTCCAAGTTCGGCTCACTTGCCTGGGCCGCCATGGCCCAGGCCGGCCCTGACCCTGTTCGGGATATCGGGTTCCGATGATCTCATCAATTGATATTGCCCGAGGATATTTATGTAATTAGGTTAACCTCGGGGCTCGTCCGATGTGGCTATGTGGTATTTTCTGTATTTTTATATGTCTATCGCGAGGCGTTCTTGAGCGTATTCTCGTAATTCAGGCATGCTGGACCCCATATAAGGCTTCTGTAAGTGTTTTGAGATGTTTTAGGTTATTTCGGCACCGGACGGGGCCAGGGGTATTTTCGTAATTTGCCTTCCGGGAGCACATCGACCGGGTGCAATGATGTTATGTGGCTGCGTATTCACTGTTTGGAGGCAAAGAACTGATATACGAGGCTTTCTTGTATTTTCTCATCTCATTTCCGACTAAACTCTCGAACGGGATGGAGTCCCAAAGTTCCGTGGAGCTGTGACACTTATTCCGGATTAATTGGATATTTCTAAGTAAGTTGGACTAATTTGACTAAGATTGGGCTTTTGGACCTTAAGTTCACTTATTGGGCAGAATTTTTTATAAATACAAGACTCTAGGTCCCAGAAAAGGGTTCAGACAGTTATCATGCTTCTCAATGCAAGACTTCATTTTCCTGCACTGTAGACTCGCGACTTTTCGCTCGTAGTCGCGACTTATCGCACGTAGCCGCGAGTTATTGGTTCTGCACTGTTCCAATCGCGACTTATTGCTCCAGCCTGACTCTCGCGAAATATTGCATTGTTCCAGTCGCGACTTATTGCTCCAGCATGACTCTCACGACTTATTGAACTGTTCCAGTCGCGACTTATTGCTCCAGCCTGACCCTCGCGACTTGTTGCACTGTTCCAGAGGCGAGTGATCGCCAGTAGTCGCGAGTTATTGACCACAGCTCGCAACTGCACCTCTTCCCGGCGCAACGGAGTGTTTTCGATCGTTTTTCGAGACGTTTCCATCTTGATTATTGTTGTCACATCATTATACTTGTATTTGTTGAATATCATAGTGAAAACCAAGGTAGAGTTTCGCTCTCCCGAGGACGTAAGCTCACACATTGTGGGCCCAACCTCGTATATCGCTCGTGTCCTCACAACAATTAAATTTAGAGTAATTAAAAATTGACTCATCTAAAAATAAATACCCAAAATATTTTTAGATTAGATCAGGACCGGAGCGCTGCCCCCCTTCTTCAGCCTCTTCGGTTCCTGCGGGGCTTCCACTTCGGTCACCCTCTTCTCTTTTCCTAAGGGGACCAACGGAAGGGAGACGTTCGGCTTAAGCTGAGGGCCGAGGAGAATCTTCTCCACGGGAACGGTTCCCTACAACAATAAAGTAACAGTTTCAGTGTTAATAAAAGAGGCGTTACCAATTTGATAGAGGCTGGATAAGCTCAATGAACGAATCCGAGCCTTTATCACCTCCTCTACCACTCCAAATACCCGAAACGCAGGCCCGTCCCCAGATGAAGACTGCCCTATGCAGCGAAGGGTCAGCGTCCCTGCGCCGGTTGTTTGGATCGGGGGGTCCCCGGACCCCGAAGGGACCAGCGTACCCCCCGTTGCTGATTCACTTGCTTCAGCGCTGCCCGATGCTTCCCTTTGTCCCTCAGAAGGACGGACTGAAGCAGTTGCCATACGTTTAAAGCGTGAGCTCGGCATCGTCTCAGTTGAATCTGCAAAACAAATACATAAGGATCAGGAAAGATAAAAATACAAACACTACTTCATACCCGATCCTTCTGATGGATCTAAATCTGAACTAGAAGAAAAAACCTCCTTCGGGGCAGGGGCTACGGTCCTACCCGCAACACCCATCTCTCACGAAGCAGATCTATTCGTTTAAGGCGTGCTTCGGGAGGGGGGAACATCGCAAGTGTATTTGCGGTGTCCGTGCGGGAGGGGTTGAACCTGCTTCGGTCCAACTGACCTATGCGTGGGTGAGTAATGCGTGACCATACTTTCAACAGATCCTCTTTCGGAACTGTCATCCACACATAACAAGCCTCCCACGCATGGAGAGACTCTTCTTTATCTACAATTGCGCACTCTTTGGTGCGCACCGCTATGTAATACAACTTACAACACCCCAATAGACCCTTCCCCTTTCGGGACCCAACCAAGAACAGGTTAAAGAAGTGTTTTAAGGTTGGGGCCCGATACTGTTGGTGACAATAAAAAATGAACGCTACAACATATACGTAACTGCCCGGCAATAACGCAAAAGTGGGTAGTGGATTTCTTTAAGCACGGCCGCTACAAAAGGATGTAGCGGAAAACGAAGCCAGGTAGGAAACGGGGAATATCTTTAAAGAGGCGTAACTAACCGGAATAGCAGATGCCGGCACATTCATTTCTGCCGGAAGGAAACAGGGAATATCTTCCCATCCCTTCCAAATAGAGTAATGTGCCGGGATTGAAAACCTAGACCTAAACTCCTCAATGTCCAACTCAGACATAGAAGGATAACGCATTTTGTGAGGAGCCATGAGAATATACTTTAGAAAAAGCGGATTGAAAGAGGGTCGGACGAAAATCGGTTGAGGGCACAAAAAACTTGCTGCAATTTCTTTTTCGCGAGAATGACGATGAGAAGAAACAATGCATAAAATCCCGATTTAAATTATTAATCTCCCAGCAATGCCGTGCCGCCACGTAATTCTGCCCAAAACTGAGATAGTACGGGGCGCACTCATCACGCCTCTTGATCTTTCAAATGTGAAGAGGCGCGGGTCGGGATGTTAATATTTAAAGAATATCAAAGATAAAAGTACAATTTAAATATACGTTATTAGGTCTTAAGCGTGATTGATCCATACACTAAGGCAAACATCGGTCCCCTGGACTCTCGCTACCTACAGGTACTGATCTAGTCTAAAAATGTTTTGGATATTTATTTTTAGATCAGTCAATTTATGATTAATTCGTAAATTATATTGTTGTGGGGACACGAGCGATGTACGAGGTTGGGCCCACAATGTGTGGGCTTACGTCCTCGGGAGAGCGAAGCTCTACCTTGGTTTCCACTATAATAATCAATGAGAAACGAATACAACGATGTAATAACGATAATCCGAATGAAATCGACCCGAGAAACGATCAAATATACTCCAAAAAGCCAAATATGACGAAATGTCGCGAGAAGGGCTGTGTCAAGCCTTGCCGCNTTAGAAATCCGAGTCCTCACAATACATAACAAGCTCCAAGCTCAGCACAAGAGCTCTCAATGGGATTAAGTCTCGGGTCCCCACGGACAGCGCCAAACTGATCTAGTCTAAAAATGTTTTGGATATTTATTTTTAGATCAGTCAATTTATGATTAATTCGTAAATTATATTGTTGTGGGGACACGAGCGATGTACGAGGTTGGGCCCACAATGTGTGGGCTTACGTCCTCGGGAGAGCGAAGCTCTACCTTGGTTTCCACTATAATAATCAATGAGAAACGAATACAACGATGTAATAACGATAATCCGAATGAAATCGACCCGAGAAACGATCAAATATACTCCAAAAAGCCAAATATGACGAAATGTCGCGAAGAAGGGCTGCGTCAAGCCTGGCCGCGAGATTTGGCTCGAAATCTCGCGAGCCTGGACTAGCCGCGAGGTTTGGTCTGGTTTCTCGCGAGAAGGGCTAGTCGCGAGGTTTGGTCTAAGGCATGGCCTGGTCGCGAGGTTTGGTGCGATTCCTCGCGAGTCTGGGCTGGCCGCGAGATTCGGTACGAAATCTCGCGAATAGTAATTGCACTGTTGAAATCTCGCGATTTCGAGTGAAAGTCTCGCCTTGGGAGATGCGAAAAGGATCCAACCCCTTTCTCAATGCCTTAGGACCTCTATTTATAGAGAAATGTGGCCCAAAACACAAGCTTAGGCCCAAGAGTCCAATTTCATTAGATTAAGCCCAAGACACCTCAACTAATATCCAATTAAATTAGAACAAATACCGTTCCGAAATATAACTTCGGAAATGCGTCTCGATCCAGAATTAGGCGAGGATATCGATGAGAAAATACCGGAGGACCCCGTAAAATAATCCACTGCTTCCAGATAGCGAATATGCGGCCACATAACATCATCGCACCTGACCGGTGCACTCCCGGGTGGCAAATTACGAAAATACCCCTGGCCCCGTCTGGGGCCGAAATGACCCGAAACATCTCAAAATGCTTACAGAGACTTTATATGGGGCCTAGCGGGCCAGAATTGTGAGAATACCACTTGAGAACGCCATCCGATAAAAATACCAAAAATACCGAAAATACCAATAAAAGTGTCGGACGAGTCCCCGGGTATTGATAAGTGCAAGAAATTTACCCGGGTAATATCAATAGTCCCCTGGTTTTCAGATTCAGAGTCTGAGTCGTAAACCACATACTAACGGCTCGTCCCGGAAGTCGATACTTGCTCGGGAATTTTCCCGGAAAAACGGGTAGTAGGGTTGGAAACCCCTCGCAGACGCGATCGTTTTGACACTAAGAACATCAGATTCTGAGCTCGGGCCAAAATCTCGAGATTTTTCGGCTCGGAGAATTCCTCTATAAATACAAGGTTCACTTCGCTGCATTCTCGTTACATTCTGAACGAAATCTCGCGACAACTTCCAGTATACAGTACCTCTCGCGACATTTGGAGCGAAATCTCGCGACGACCTTGACTTCACAGTTCCTTTCGCGACATTTGGTACGAAATCTCGCGACGGAACAGTTAATCACAGACTTAAAACTGATAACGAAACCTCGCGACGGAACAGTATAATCAGACTTAAAAACCTTAACGAAATCTCGCGACGGAACAGTGACTCTCGCGACATTTGGTACGAAATCTCGCGAGACACTTGTAAAAATCTGAAAATTTTCTAAAAATTCCAAAAACCTTAATTTCGAGAATTCCACACCATGTCTTCCGACTCCGCTCGTTCCTCGAATTCCGATGCCTCGTCTTCTCACTCCTCGGACTCCTCATCCAACTCGGGGAGTTCCAATTCGAGCCTTTCTGCTTTCCGCTCTCCAATTACGAACCCTTATCCACATTTTTTCGAAAGGCTCACACATCTCGAGAATACGATCGGTCCTCGGAGTCCCGCTGTCGGTGTCCTAAAGTCTTTTGACCGGCCTTTCACCATGCACCCTCGGAAGTGGAATTCTTTGGTGGAGGATTACCACTTCCCTTCCGACTGTGTCCTCTATCAACCGGGTCCCTCTGATCGGATCCTACATCCACCGGTTGGTACCCACACTATCTGTCTTGAGTACCTAGAGTGTGGTCTCCGCTTTCCGCTTCACCCATTCATTTCAAACCTCCTAACTCACTTGAACATCCACCTCTTTCAGCTGAGTCCGAATTCGATATCCCTGGTGTTTGCCTTTATCACTTTCATGGAGACCAACGGGATTTTGATGACCGTTGAAGCCTTCTTCCAGATATTCCAAGTCAGTTCCACTGTCCATTATGGGGCTCAGGGCTGTATATTTTTCCGTCTAAGGCACAAAAAGGGCCCCTTTCCATTCTCAAACTCCCCATCTAACCATGACTGGAAGAAGCACTTCTTTTTTGTCACCTGCCTAGGCTCCACCAGACTATCTGCGCTTAGCCTTCCTTGGCGGTTCCCAATTGAGGGGGAACCTTTCCTTCCGAAATTTTGTTACCCTATTCCGCGATCCGCGACTCCAAAAGCCTTAGAGAAAATTCTCGCCGCGTGTGCTAGATCGGATGGCGCCGATTGGACCCCGCAAACACTTTTCTACGCCCCGATTCTGGTTGCCTCCAACGTCCTTCCGGCTCCTGCCCATTTCAGTAGGGAACTTTTAGGTATCTGGACCCCGCCTTAATACATAATCATCTCAACAACTCTTTCTTAATAAGGAAAACTTTCCAAACAAGCGCGTATATATATTTATAGTCTTTCAACAGTTTTTCTCACTTCATTTGCTTGTTTTGCAGATAAGATAATGGCTCCCCCTGAAGGACGTACGAGATTGGGTGACAGGTTGAGATCGCTCCGTAATCTTGTTACGGAAAAAGACGAGCTGATTCTCGAGATGGCGCCCGGATCACGGAACCGCACTGCCGCGGACGAGTTGGCCCGGAGTTTGCAAGAAAATGCGCCGCAGGCAGAAGAGACCCGACCGGCTACTCCGAGGCCAACTGCTCCGGTAACTGAGGGTCAGGGGTCCGCAGGAAGTGAGGCGGCTACGGAGGCCCCCGAGAGCCCTGAAGATTTGATCCCCGTGTCTCGGCGACTAGAGCTTGCCGCTAGAGAGTTTTCCCCCGACGAAGGGATGTATGACTTTGCCGAGACACTAGTGGATATCGTCGGAGATGACGAGGAGGGCGAAATAATCGGGGGTCAATCAATAGACCCTCCGGTGGAGGAGATCGTCCGGGAGGCCCGTCCGAAGGAGAGGACTAATCAAGGAGCTTCCTCGGACAAAGGAAAAGGGCCGGTGGAGGGCTCCACCGTTTTGGAGGTTGCGGAACCCACTAGGAAAAGTGGGTTAACCGCCGAGTTCCTCGACGCCTTCCGAATAAGGGATATACCAAAGCACGTGGTAAAGGAATGGCTCGAGATGGGACGTCAGGCTGGCCTGATATTAATAAAAGATGGAGTCACCTTACGGATACCGAGAGGTGATAGTGTTTCCAATAGGCCAGCCTTGACGTATTTTGAAAGAAATCCGTCACTCCCGCCGCGTGGACGAGATGACCACACGGTGTTTACCGACTTCGGTCGGTTGATGAGCCAGTTTGCGACCGCGCGTCGCATGATGGGAGAGGTTTGTAATCAAATCAGCCATCGCTATTTACTTTTTTATTTCGCCCGTAACTCATACGTTTTATTGTTTTTGCTTTGTTTCAGATGGAGCGGACGGTTGTGGAGATGAGCACCGCAGCCGCAGTAGGGGAGTACTGCATGCTCAGGCATTCGGAGCTTGATAGCCCGGACCTAATAGGGGAGCAGACGAAGAAGGCCGCCGAAAAGCTGATACAAAACCAGCGGGAAAAGCATGCCCAAGAGATGGCGGCACTCCGGGAAGAACATAACAAGGTGATCGATGCCCTAATTCGGGTTCATCGCAGCGAATTGACGGAGTGTGCGGCGTTTCATATCGGGAAGAGGCATGCTCTTGAGCAATCGATTGATACTCTCAAGACGAATGAGAAGTATGCTCAAGACAAATTGAAGGAAGTTAGGGCTGAGACCGAAGACCAATTGAAAAAGGCCAAAGACGCCAATATTGCTGATAAGAAAGCTCACGGAAAGGCTTTGGAGGAGAACAAGGAATTGAAATCAAAGAATGAGTCCCTCCAAGCCACCGTGGATGGTCTTCGGGCTCGAGCTGCCAGGTTGCCGTCCCAGATCAACGATTGTTTGCGGAAACTGATCTGGGAGTATACAGTGCATTCTCCAACTTTCAGAAACCTGGCGGCCCTAGCTAATGCAACCTCGTCTGCTCTTTACTTTTTTAGAGGGAGTGTCCAGACGCAAAGAATCTTGGGCACATCCCTAACTCCTGAAGAGAGGGAGAGACTTGATCCCAGTTTGTCCGGCAAGTTCGAGCTTATAGACGCGGAAGATAAGCTCGACTGCTCGGGGGATCCATTCGGGGCGCTCCAATTCAACTTGGAGGAAGATTTGAACCAGCAAATATATTCAGAGGAGGTCAAAATACCGGAGGAGGGCTCATCGGTGGATGCGTTTCGGAGGTTGGCTACCTTATTCCCGGAACCGATGGGTCCCCTCTTGGGAGACATCCTTAAAGACGAGGAGATAATGGGTCAACGTGACCCTCCACTATATGTTCCTGCTAGTGTAACAGGGGCTCGGGAGCGCCACGAGGTCGAGATGGCGAGCTTTGTTCCCGAGAAGCTGCCCACTGCAAGGACTAAAGAAAAAGAGACTCCTCCTCCCTCGTCAACAATTAAGCTGGTAAGAAAACGCCCTAGAGAAGCTGGTGAAGGTTCGGGCACCAAGAGGAAGAAATAAACTTCCATATCTTATTTCTTCAGTTTTGTACTCTCCGTATTTTGTACTCCCCTTTCATATATGAAATTTGATTTTGTCTTCTTTCCAATAATAATTTTTTTTGCTTTACTTTCGAATAAAGAAACATACTCTGAATAATGCAGACTCTCCTCTTCTCAACTTTATTTTCCCGTTACCTTCTTCGAGAAATGTATAATTCCGAATAATCCACTTCAGGAAATAACCTTTCGAGAATATAAGAATATGCGTGGGTCTCTGATATGGAATCTGTAATTCCGAATAATCCTTGACAAGAAATAACCTTCCGAGGTAATAAGAATATGCTTGAATCTCCGATTATGGATGCGCAACAACAGCGCATATAATAATAATAAGGATGTAAGAGAGTCCCCAGTGTAGTGGGGTTTGCATAAGTCTGCGATAACTCTAAGGCGAAAGCCTCTTTAAAATGAGTAGATACTCAAGATAAATCCACTGTTCTGCATTCACCAATACATCTCTGCCACCGGTATATACTTACACCCGGGGTCATCATACTCTCGCCGCCGGTATATACTTGCACCCGGGGCCATCAAACTCTCACCGCCGGTATATACTTGCAATCGGGGCCATCAAACTCTCGCCGCCGGTATATACTTGCACCCGGGGCCATCAAACTTTCACCGCCGGTATATACTTGCACCCGGGGCCATCTCACTTACTCGGCCCGTACATAAGACGGCGCCGTCGTACATTTGACCTGTAACGACCGTAATTTGGGCCTAGTTGTTTTGTTAAAAACATGATAATTAAAACGGAAATATTCGAAAGCAATTTAAAACATAGTTCAAAACATTAAAGTACGACTGCATAATTTAGAGTGTTCTCCGAAGGACCGGACTCTATCACCGGACAACCGACGACCTCCTTCCCCGTCCCTATCATATCTCACCTGCGTCACCTACAAAATCTGTAAAGCGGTCACAATCTATTAAAGGAAACTTCACACACACTACACATTATCTTTCTTACTTCTTAGGTACATCATACACACACACATGAACTATTTCACTTAACCGTTTTCTTATTTCCCTCTTCTTTTACCCTTATCATTTCCATCATTCATTAACTTTTCTGTTGCCGAGATTATATGCTTGGTGCATGTCCCCGTCAAAGCCAACC
The DNA here is from genome assembly GCA_009725065.1 of Utricularia reniformis. Taxonomy (NCBI): domain Eukaryota; kingdom Viridiplantae; phylum Streptophyta; class Magnoliopsida; order Lamiales; family Lentibulariaceae; genus Utricularia; species Utricularia reniformis. Next base: position 87,689 of record RWGZ01001239.1, on the reverse strand, counting down.
GTTAGCTATTGGATGACTCGANAAAACTTTGAAAAACGGCAAGCTTCTTTCTGCAGATCGCGAGATGAAGCGATTTAACGAGGCTAACCTCCCAGTTAGCCTTTGAACTTCTCTGACAGTCGTTGGAGGGGTCATTTCTTGGATAGCTGTTATCTTATCCGGATTCATCTCGATTCCTCTTTCAGATACCATAAAGCCGAGGAATTTACCTCCTTTCACACAAAAAGCACACTTGAGGGGATTCAATTTCATCCTGTACTTTCTCAGTACTGCAAAACAATCATTCAGATATTGGATGTGATTATCCCCATGCTTACTCTTTATTAATATATCGTCGATATAAACCTCCAAAGATTTTCCGATCATATCTTTGAACATCGAATTCATTAAACGTTGATAGGTGGCCCCAGCGTTTTTCAAGCCGAATGGCATAACTCTATAGCAAAAAACGCCTTTGTTTGTCATAAATGAAGTAAACGACTTGTCTTCACAATGCATGAAAATTTGGTTATAACCCTTAAACGCATCTAACATACTAAGCAATTCAAAGCCACAGGCCGCATCTACCATCATGTCAATGGCCGGCAGTGGATACGGATCCTTCGGGCATGCTTTATTTAAATCCGTAAAATCGATGCAAACTCTCCAGCCACCACTCGTCTTTGGGACCACCACTGGATTCGCGACCCAATCCGTGTATCTAACACGCTCTATGAATCCTGCCTGCAGCAAACTTTCCACTTCCTCATCAATTGCCCTCTCTTTCTCTGGGGAAAACTTCCTCTTTTTCTGATGAACTGGTCGCACATATGGGTTAACATTGAGTCTATGAGAACAGACTTGGGGATCAACTCCCACATAATCCTGATAAGACCAAGCAAAAACATCTACATTATTTCGCAAAAAAGAAATTACCTCCTTCTCAAACTCAGGTGACAACTCGGAACCGATTGTCACTGTTTTTTCGAGGTTGCCGGGAAATAAAGGCACTGTCTTGATCCCCAAAGGCTCCATCTTCATATCGTTCTCTTTAAACTTCCTAAGAGAGGGTCCCTCATTTGTTTCAATAATTTCATCAGACGAGAATTCCACCATATAAACACTTGATTTTGCTTTCGACCCATCCATACCACTCCTGCACATCACATTATAGCATGATCGCGATATCTCCTGATCTCCCTTCATCTTTCCAACCCCTATTTGCGTCGGGAACTTCATCATCAAGTGTGGTTGAGACACCACAGCTCCGAATAAGTTTAAACAACTTCTCCCAAGAATTGCATTATACGGGAGTATAGGGAGATCCACCACCACAAATTCTACCATCAAAGTCCTTGATATTCCGGGATCACCCAAAGTTACCGGTAGAAGAACAGATCCCTCAGCAGCAACAACACTGTTATTAAAACCAACTAATTTCGTGTTCACAGGTTGTAGTTGGGTGGTTCCTTTCAACGCCATTTGCTCAAAAGCTGCAAGAGTTAATATGTTGGTAGCAGCTCCGGTGTCCACCAACGCTCGTGAGACAGGATGATTAGCAATAATAGGAGAGACGACTAACGCATTGTCTTGTGGGGAGAAGACCCCAGATAAATCCTCCGGTTCGAAGGAGATTGTCATCTTGTCCAAATCTGTCAGTTGGACCATGTTAACTTCCATAAAGCGCCCTTTTTGATGTAATGCCTGATAAGAGCGTTTGCGGGCGCGGTTCGAATCGCCGACACTCTTTCCCCCGACGATAGTCATAATATTGGGGCCTAAGTTTCCCCATCTCGGTTGGGCATTTTCAACATTCAAAACAGGTTGACCCTGATTGGGGCCAACCGGAGGAGAAGGAGGTAGTGCCTGCTGGTTTGCCGGGGCTGGTGGGTAGGCGTCATATCCATACCCCTGCTGATTCCTTTGCGGCTGATACCTGCCGCCACCACGATAGTTATTGCCTCTCCTTCCTCCTCTTTGACTCTGTCTGCCGCCATTAAAGAATCCTCTTTGGCCACCACCTTGACGTTGGCCACGATGTCCGCCATTTCCACGTCCTCTTTCGTTTGACCGTGGTGCGTCGGCTCTTGGAGGTTTGGGTGCCGCCCCCTCCGGAATATCGATCTTTCCCAGTTTAGACTCGGGTAGAGCCTCCACTGTACTGACTAGTTCATCAAGCTGGCCCAACTCCAGCAATCTTTCTACCTCAGACATTAATTCTTGGCAATCATTGGTTGAGTGCCCAAAACTCCGATGGAAGCGACAAAATACTTGGGACTCGCAAGTCCCCGGTGTTGGTTCATGCAAGGGAGGGGGATAGCGGAGAGATCCACCCTTCTTCTGCTCAATGATGGCGAAGATCTGTTCATAGTGATACGTCGGAAACACTCTTAACTTTGATTTCGTGTGCGGGACAACCTTGTCTAGCCCGCGACATGCAACAATATTGTGGGAGCCATATGCTCGCACTTCGATTACTCCATGGTCTCGCAAACCTTCATCTTCTCGGANCTCCGGAATATCGATCTTTCCCAGTTTAGACTCGGGTAGAGCCTCCACAGTACTGATCAGCTCATCAAGCTGACCCAATTCCAACAAACTTTCTACTTCGGACATTAATTCTTGGCAATCATTGGTTGAGTGCCCAAAACTCCGATGGAAGCGACAAAATACTTGGGACTCGAAAGTCCCCGGTGTTGGTTCATGCAAGGGAGGGGGATAGCGGAGAGATCCACCCTTCTTCTGCTCAATGATGGCGAAAATCTGCTCGTAGTTATACGTCGGAAACACTCTTAACTTTGATTTCGTGTGCGGGACAACCTTGTCTAGCCCGCGACATGCAACAATATTGTGGGAGCCATATGCTCGCACTTCGATTACTCCATGGTCTCGCAAACCTTCATCTTCTCGGATGTACTGCGTACATCTCAAAGCCAAATCCTCCATACTTTCCGGGGGATCACTATTCAAAGAATTACACAAAGGGTGCCCAGCCAGAATAAGCTGGAGCACCCAAACTTTCTCACTCACGGTAATCCGAGGTATCTTCCTACACTCGGCCTCAAAACGGGCAATAAAACCCAACAATCTTTCCGAAGAATCGTACCGCAACGCGGTTAAAGAAGTAATAGACTTTATCGCCGTGTTGAAAGGCGCGAAAGCCGAATAGAATTGATCCTTAAAATCTTGATAAGAAACCATCGAACGTTTCGGCAACCGGTTAAACCATCGGAGGGCTGATTCTTTCAGAGAGGCGGCAAAAACGAAGCACATGGCCTCATCACTGAAATTTATCAAACTCACATGAATCTCCAAATTCGACGTATGAGCATGCGGGTCAGTCGACCCGCGATACTGTGGAAGATCTTTAGGCATTTCAATAAATTCGGAGCGAGTGGCTCCGATAATTGCCATGGAAAAAGGAGATAGGGCATTCCAAGTGTTCCATGGACTTTGCAAAACTTCTAGAGACGGTGACGCTTTTCCTCGATTTGCGGTGGGCTCATTAGCCCTCTCATTTTCGAAGTAATCTCCCTCGTAAGCTGAGGTTTGATGAGTGTCCCGGGTGTGCTCCCCGTACAATCGCCTCCTTTCTTGGCCAAGAGTCAGATTGGCCTCCAGCTGGTTCATTCTGGCCTCGCTTTGTTCCAACTTCCCGCTCATCTCCTTAAATTTTGATTCAATCAATTCTCCAATCTTTTGCAAAGTGTTGCTTTGCTCTACGACCGCTGCAGCATTTGCCCGCGGTTCCGGGAGACGATCAACATCATCCTCTAAGGCCACATTAATTACAGGTTCTGGGGTGGCATTGCTCCTTCGAGCTCTCCTTTGAGCCTCAACTTGCTCTAGCTGGGCGATTAAAGTACACCTTCGCTCTTCCAAATCCTCATCGATTTCTGTCTGATCCGCAGATCTAGAGCGTGCAGGTGACGGTAGGTGGGCGGTGTTACGGACCGCAACTCGGCCAACTCGTGCGAATTCATAACATTTGGACAGGCATTCGCGTGATCGAGGATAAAAACTTGGTCCCTCCCCGGATGAAAACCCGCTCCGGGAGGACCGGATAGTCACGTTATGAGCAGGGGGCTCTTCCAGAGCTGACGATCGATCCCCCGGTAACACATTAAAATCATCGTTAATTTGAGGAATAGGATCCGCCTCAAATTCTTCATCAAAAATATCTTCATTAGAAATCCGAGTAGTCATTATAGTAGAAATCCACACTCAGCAATAAAGCCCTCAATGAGATAAAAATCTCGGTCCCCACGGACGGCGCCAAACTAATCTTGTCTAAAAATGTTTGGATATTTATTTTTAGATCAGTCAATTTATGATTAATTCGTAATTTATATCGTTGTGGGGACACGAGCGATATACGAGGTTGGGCCCACAATGTATGGGCTTACGTTCTCGGGAGAGCGAAGCTCTACCTTGGTTTTCACTATAATAGTCAAGTGATACAATTACAATGAGATGATAACGATAATACGGGTGACAACGGATCAAAAAACGGTCGGATATGCAGTTGCGTCGCACTGGACGCGAGTGAAAAGTGCAGGCAGGTGGACTGGGCGCGAGAAGGGTACTGTTCGCGACGAGTGGAGGACTCGTCGCGGCTGGGGGAATGGCCACTGGGCGCGAGTCAGGGTGACTCGTCGCGGCTAGGCTGTTTGGTCGCGACTGAGGAGTTTGGTCGCGACTGGAGAACTGGTTTTGCCTTGGGAAGCGTGATAAAAGTCCGAACCCCTTACCGAAGCCTTTTGACTCCTATTTATAGAGGAATTTAGCCCAAGACTCACCCTCTTGGGCCCATAAGCCTAGTTCACCTCACTTAGCCCAAAATGATTAAATATTCCTAATTATGATATAATAAATGCCATGTTGATCTCGAAGCCTCGGGAACCAACCCGGACAAGATGTTAGTCGGAAATACGATCAGAAAATTCCCGAGAACCTCGTATATTGATCCTTCGCTTTTAGATAGCGAATTCGCAGCCAAGCAACCCTATTGCGCCTGTTCGGTGCACTCCCGGTGGCAAATGACGAAAATACCCCTGGCTTCGTCCGGGGCCGAAATGGCTCGAAATACCTCAAAATGCTTACGGAGGCTTTATATGTCGCTCGGCAAGCCAGAATTACGAGAATACCACTTGATAATGCCATCCGATAAAAATATGAGAATACCGAGAATACCGAGAATACCGAAAATACCAATAACCACGTTAGACGAGCTCCCGGGTGAGAATAAACACAAAGGAGTATACCCGGGTAATATCAATGTTGTTAAAACATGTATACATGTTGTTAGAACCAAGAATAACTTGGTTATTCCATGATTTATGTGATTAAACTCTAGTTTAAATACTATGACATGAAGTCGTGTTGTTATGACTTCCACAATCATTCTGTTTTCGAACTTACTTTTTTTGAATATACAACATGTATTTGTGATGTTAATCTTTAATTAGTTTGAATACACTTGGTTTTTCCAAATTTAAAATATGATTTTAATGAATATCATTCGCCTCATTTTTTACGGAGTTCCACATGTTCTAGGTTTCATAATTTTGATTTCAATTAGTCATGAAATGATGTTGTTAAAACATGTATACATGTGGTTAGAACCAATAAAAACTTGGTTATACCATGATTTATGTGATTGAATTCTAGATGATAATGCAATGATTTGAAGTCGTGTTGTTATGACTTTCACAATCATTTTGTTTTCGAACATACTTTTTTTGTATATACAACAAGTATTCGTTATGTTAGGCTTTATTTAGTTTGAATACACTTGGTTTTACCATATTTATAATGTGATTTGCATGAATATCATTCGACTTATTTTTCACATAGTTCCAAATATTATAGGTGTGATGATTTCAATTTCAATTAAATTTCAATTGATGCTGTTAAAAAATGAAAACATGTTGTTAGAACCACGAATTTCTATGTTATACCATGATTCAAGTAATTAAACTATAGTTAAATTGAATGACATGATGTCGTGTTATTATGACTTGCACGATCATTTTGTTTTCGAATTTACTTTTTTTTATATACAACAAGTATTCGTGATGTTATGCTTTATTTAGTTTAAATACACTTGGTTTTACAAAATTTACAATGTGATTTGCATGAATATTTTTCGGCTCATTTTTCACATAGTTTCAGATGTTCAAGGAGTGATGATTTTGATTTAAATTAAAGTAGAATTGATGTTGTTAAAACATGAATACATGTTGATAGAACCAAGAATTACTTGGTTATAGCATGATTTATGTGATTAAACTATAATTTAAATTCTATGACATGTTGTCTTGTTATTATGACTTGCACGATCATTCTGTTTTCGAACTTATATTTTTGAATATACAACAAGTATTCATGATGTTAGGCTTTATTTAGTTTGAATACACTTGGTTTTACCAAATTTACAATGTGATTTGCATGAATATCAATCGACTCATTTTTCACATAGTTCCAAATATTATAGGTGTGATGATTTCAATTTCAATTAAATTTCAATTGATGCTGTTAAAAAATGAAAACATGTTGTTAGAACCACGAATTTCTATGTTATACCATGATTCAAGTAATTAAACTATAGTTAAATTGAATGACATGATGTCGTGTTATTATGACTTGCACGATCATTTTGTTTTCGAATTTACTTTTTTTTATATACAACAAGTATTCGTGATGTTATGCTTTATTTAGTTTAAATACACTTGGTTTTACAAAATTTACAATGTGATTTGCATGAATATTTTTCGGCTCATTTTTCACATAGTTCCACATGTTCAAGGAGTGATGATTTTGATTTAAATTAAAGTAGAATTGATGTTGTTAAAACATGAATACATGTTGATACAACCAAGAATAACTTGGTTATCCCATGATTTATGTGATTGAACTCTAGTTTAAATGCTATGACATGAAGTCGTGTTGTTATGACTTGCACTATCATTCTGTTTTCGAACTTACTTTTTTTGTATATACAACAAGTATTTGTGATGTTAGGCTTTATTTAGTTTGAATACACTTGGTTTTACCATATTTACAATGTGATTTGCATGAATATAATTCAACTTATTTTTCACATAGTTTCACATATTTTAGGTGTGATGATTTTGATTTCAATTATACTTTAATTGATGTTGATAAAACAGGAATATATGTTGTTAGAATTAAGAATAACTTGGTTATACCATGATTTATGTGATTAAATTATAGTTTAAATTGAATGACATGAAGTCATGTTTGAAATTACCCGGGTATATTCTCTTGTATTTATTCTCACCCGGGAGCTCGTCTAACGTGGCTATTGGTATTTTCGGTATTCTCGGTATTTTCGGTATTCTCATATTTTTATCGGATGGCATTCTCAAGTGGTGTTCTCGTCATTCTGGCTTGCCGAGCGACACATAAAGCCTCTGTAAGCATTTTGAAGATGTTTCGGGTCATTTCGGCCCCAGACGGGGCCAGGGGTATTTTCGTCATTTGCCACCGGGAGTGCACCGAACAGGTGCAATAATGTTGTCTAGCTGCGAATTCGCTATCTAAAAGCAAAAGATCAATATACGAGGTTCTCGGAAATTTTCTGATCGTATTTCCGATTAATACGTTGTCCGGATTGGTTCCCGAGGCTTCGAGATCAACATGGCATTTATTATATCATAATTAGGAATGTTTAATCACTTTTGTGTTAAGTGAGGTGAACTAGGCTTATGGGCCCAAGAGGGTGAGTTTTGGGCTAAAAGGGTGAGTTTTGGGCTAAATTCCTCTATAAATAGGAGTCACAAGGCTTCAGTAAGGGGTTCGGACTTTGTCACACTTCTCAAGGCGAAATTTGACCTCTGACTCGCGACCAAACAGCCTAGCCGCGATGAGTCATCCTGACTCGCGTCCAGTGGCTCATTGAACCTAGCCGCGACGAGTCACCCTAACTCGCGTCCAGTCACCCTAAACAGCCCAGCCGCGACGAGTCTTCCACTCGTCGCGAACAGTTCCCGTCTCGCGAACAGTCCACTTGCCTGCACTGTTCACTCGCGTCCAGTGCGACGCAACCGCATATTCGACCGTTTTTCGATCCGTTTTCACCCGTATTATCATTATCACTTCATTGTATTTGTACCACTTGATTATTATAGTGAAAACCAAGGTAGAGCTTCGCTCTCCCGAGGACGTAAGCCCGCACATTGTGGGCCCAACCTCGTATACCGCTCGTGTCCCCACAACCACATAATTTACGAATTAATCATAAATTGACTGATCTAAAAATAAATACCCAAAACATTTTTAGACGAGATCAATAATATTTGGAGAATACAATTACAATGAGATGATAATGATAATACGGGCGAAAACGGCTCGTGAAATGATCGAAAACACTCAGTCGGGCTCGGAAAGCTGACAGCCGCGAGTTGTGGTTGATAACTTGCAGAAAATACTATACTAGCAGCGCAGCCGGCACTGTACAAACAGTGCAGAGAACACTGTACGATCAGGAACTCGCGAATTGTAACTGCAGATGCGAGTTCTCGCGAATAGTAACCAGGTGAGGGTGGCCGCGCGAACTGGTACGAGTTCTCGCAAATAGTGACCAGATGAGGGTGGCCGCGCGAATTAGGTGCGAGTTCTCGCGAACAGTGACTGAAATACGAAGTCTCGCGATTTGGAGCGAAAGTCTTGCCTTAGGAGATGCGAAAAGGGGTCCGAATCTTTTCTCAATGCCTTAGGACTCCTATTTATAGAGGAATGTAGCCCAATCAACATGTTTAGGCCGAAGAACCCAATTTCATTAGATTAAGCCCAAGTCACCTAAATAATATCCAATTAAATTAGAAGAAATGCCATTCCGCAACAGAACTTCGTAAATGCGTCTCGGTCTAGAATTAGGCTGCAATATCGATGAGAAAATACCCGAGGACCTCGTAAAATAATCCACTGCTTCCAGATAGCGAATACGCGGCCACATAACATCATTACACCTGACCGGTGCGCTCCCGGGTGGCAAATTATGAAAATACCCCTGGCCCCGTCCGAGGCCGAAATGACCCGAAACATCTCAAAATGCTTACAGAGACTTTTATATGGGGCCCGGCGGGCCAGAATTGCGAGAATACCACTTGAGAATGCCATCCGATAAAAATATGAAAATATCGAAAATACCAGTAACGGAGTCGGACGAGTCCCCGGGTATGGATAAATACAAGAGAATATACCCGGGTAATATCAATAGTCCCCTGGTTTTCAGATTCAGAGTCTGAGTCGTAAACCATATATTAACGGCTCGTCCCGAAAGTCGATACTTGCTCCGGAATTTTTCCGGAAAAACGGATAGTAGGGTTGAGAACCCCTCGTAGATGCAATCGTTTTGACACTAAGAACATCAGATTCTGAGCTCGGGCCAAAATCTCGGGATTTTTTCCCGACACGGGGATCCGGCCCTATAAATACCAGATCCCCCCCTGTTACAGTACTTACTCGCGGAAACACAAACTCTCTCGCGACATTTCGGCCGACTTCTTGCGACAACTCTCTCAGCACAGTGACCGCGACATTACGAACGACTTCTCGCGACTGCTCTTAGAGCATAGTGAGTCGCGACTTTACGTACGACTTGTCGCGACTACTCTCAGGGTACAGTGACCGCGACATTACAAACGACTTCTCGCGACTACTCTCATAGCATAGTGAGTCGCGACTTTTCGAACGATTTCTCGCGAGACACTTAATAAAATCAGGAAAAAATTATAAAAATTAAAAAACCTTAATCCCGAGGACTTCACATCATGTCTTCCGACTCCGCTCGTTCCTCGAACTCTGATGCCTCGTCCTCTCATTCCTCGGACTCCTCATCCAACTCGGGGAGTTCCAATTCGAGTCTTTCTGCTTTCCGTTCACCGATTACGAACCCTTATCCTCATTTTTTGATCGACTCACACATCTTGAGAATAAGACCGGTCCTCAGAGTCCTGCTGTCTGTGCCATAAAGTCTTTTGATCGGCCCTTTACCATGCACCCTCGGAAGTGGAAATCTCTAGTAGAGGATTACCACCTCCGTTCCGATTGTGTTCTCTACAAGCCGGGTCCTTCTGATCGGATCCTGCGTCCACCGGTTGGCACCCATACGATTTGCTTTGAACACCTAGAGAGCGGTCTCCGTTTTCCGCTTCACCCTTTCATCTCCGCTCTCTTGACCGCTTTAAACGTCCATCTTTTCAACTCAACCCGAATGCAATATCTTTGGTGGTTGCCTTCATCATCTTCATGGAGACCAACGGGATTTCGACAACCGTCGATAGCTTTTTCCAAATATTCCAGATCAGTACAGCTATCCATTATGGTGCCCAAGGTTGCATCTTTTTCCGCCAAAGGCACAAGAAATGCCCCTTCCCATTCTCTACTCCTCACTCGAATCATGACTGGAAAAAGCATTTCTTTTTTGTCACTGGTGTGGGTTCCACCAGATTATCAGTGCTTAGTCTTCCCTGGCAGTTCCCAATTGAAGGGGAGCCTTTCCTTCCGGAGTCTTACTATCCTATCCCACGATCCATTATTCCTAAGGCTTTGGAGAGGATACTTGCCGCGTGCGCTACATCAGATGGCGCTGACTGGACCCCGAAGACGCTATTCTATGCCCCGATCTTAGTCGCCTCCAACATTCTTCCGGCCCCTACCCATTTTAGTAGGGGACTATTAGGTATCCAGACCATACGTTAACACATAAACTATCTCAACACTTCTCCCTCAATAAGCAGACCTTCCTAAAACTAGTGTATATATGTGCTTCAACCTTTTTAACTGTACTTCTCACGCGACTTGTTTGTTTTGCAGATAACATAATGGCTCCCCCTGAAGGCCGTTCGAGATTCGGCGATAAACTGAGATCACTCCGTAACCTTGTTACGGAGAAGGATGAGCTGATTTTCGAGATGGCGCCCGGATCTCGGAATCACACTGCCGCGGATGAGTTGGCACGGAGCTTGCAAGAAACTGTGCCGCAAGTAGAAGAGACCCGACCGGCTACTCCAACACCACCTGTTCCGGTAACCGAGGATCAGGAGTCCGCAGGACATGAGCCGGCTACAGAGGCCCCCGAGAGTCCTGAAGATTTAATTCCTGTGTCTCGGCGGTTAGAGCTTACCGCTAGAGAGTTTTCCCCCGACGAAGGGATGTACGACTTCGCCGAGACACTAGTGGACATTGTCGGAGATGACGAGGAGGGCGAAATAAGCGGGGGTCAATCAATAGACCCGCTGGTGGAGGAGATTGTCCGGGAGGCCCGTCCGAAGGAAAGAACAAATCAAGGAGCTTCTTCGGACAGAGGGAAAAGACCGGTGGAGGGCCCCACCGTTACGGAGATTGCGGAACCTGTTAGGATGAGTGGGTTAACCGCCGAGTTCCTCGACGCCTTCCGAATAAGAGATATACCAAAACACGTAGTGAAGGAATGGCTCGAGATGGACGTCAGGCTGGCCTGATACTAATAAAAGATGGAGTCACCTTTCGGATTCCGAGGGGTGATAGTGTTTCCAACAGACCAGCCTTGACGTATTTTGAAAGAAATCCGTCACTCCCACCGCGTGGACGAGATGACCACACGGTGTTTACCGACTTCGGTCGGTAGATGAGCCAGTTTGCGACCGCGCGTCGCATGATGGGAGAGGTTTGTAATCAGATCGGCCATTGTTACTTACTCTTTGTTTCATTCGTATCTTACATGTTTTTCGTTGTTTTTGCTTTTCTTTCAGATGGAGCGGACGGTTGTGGAGATGAGCACCGCAGCCGCAATAGGGGAGTACTGCATGCTCAGGCATTCGGAGCTTGACAGCCCGGATATAATAGGAGAGCAGACGAAGAAGGCCGCTGAAAAATTGATGCAGAATCAGCGGGAAAAGCATGCCCAAGAAATGGCGGCGCTCCGGGAAGAACATAACAAGGCGATCGATGCCCTAATTCGGGTTCATCGCAGTGAATTAACGGAGTGTGCGGCGTTTCACATTGGGAAAAGGCATGCTCTTGAGCAATCGATCGACACCCTCAAAACGAACGAAAAATATGCTCAAGACAAAATGAAAGAGGTTAGGGCTGAGACCGAAGACAAGTTGAAAAAGGCCAAAGATGCCAATGCTGCTGATAAGAAGGCTCTCGGGAAGGCCTTGGAGGAGAACAAGGAACTAAAATCAAAGAATGAGTCCCTCCAATCCACCCTGGATAGTCTTCGGGCTCGAGCCGCTAGGTTGCCGTCCCAGATCAACGATTGTTTCCGGAAACTGATCTGGGAGTATATTGTGCATTCTCCGACTTTCAGAAACCTGGTTGCCCTAGCTAATGCAACCTCGTCTGCTCTTTATTTTTTTAGAGGGAGTGTCCAGACACAAAGAATCTTGGGCATATCCCTAACTCCTGAAGAGAGGGAAAGACTTGATCCCAGTCTATCCGGCAAGTTCGAGACTGTGGATGCGGAAGATAAGCTCGACTGCTCGGGGGATCCGTTCGGGGTGCTCCAATTCAACTTGGAGGAAGACTTGCACCAGCAACTATACTCAGAGGAGGTCAAAATACCCGAGGAAGGCCCATCGATGGACGCGTTTCGGAGGTTGTCTACTTTATTTCCGGAACCGGTGGGTCTCCTCGTGGGAGACCTTCTTAAAGACGAGGAGGTAATGGGTCAACGTGACCCTCCATTATACGTTCCTGCTAGTGTGACAGGGTCTCGGGAGCGCCATGAGGTCGAGATGGCGAGCTTTATTCCCGAGAAGTTGCCCGCTGCGGGGACTAAAGAAAAAGAGGTTCATCCTCCGTCATCGACAATTAAGCTGGTAAGAAAGCGCCCTAGCGAAACCGGTGAAGGTTCGGGCTCCAAGAGGAAGAAATAAACTTCCATATCTTTTTTCTTCAGTTTTGTACTCTCCGTATTTTGTACTCCCCTTCTATATATGAAATTTGATCTTCATTTTTTCATTTAATTTCTCCACTGTACTTTGAGTAAAGAACCATACTCTGAATAATGCAAATTCTCCTCTTCTCGACTTTATTTTCTCGCCACGTTCTTCAAGAAATATGGAATTCCGAATAATCCACATCAAGAAATAACCTTTCGAGATAATCAGAACATGCTTGAATCTCCGATATGGATGCGCAACAAAAACGCATATAATAATAGTAAGGATGTAAGAAAGTCCCCAGTGTAGCGGATCTTGTATAAGTCTGCGATAACTCTAAGGCGGAATCCTCTTTAAAACGAGTAGATACTCGAGATAAGTCTACTCTTCTGCATTCACCAATATATCTTTGCCACCGGTATACACTTACATCCGGGGTCATCACACTCTGCACCCGGGGCCATCAAACTTTCGCCGTAGGTATATACTTGCACCCGGGGCCATCGTACTTTTGCCGCTAGTGCATACTTGCACCCGGGGCCATCACACTTTCGCCGCCGGTATATACTTGCACCCGGGGAAATCAAACTTTCGCCGCCGGTATATACTTGCACCCGGGGCCATCACACTTACTCGGCCCGTCCATAAGACGGCGCCGTCGTACATTCGACCCGTTCATAAAACGGTGTCATTCGGCCCGTCCATAAGACGGTGCCATCGCACTTTCGACCTGTTCATAAAACGGTGTCATTCGGCCCGTTCATAAAACGGTGCCATGCGGAAAAGGACCAGCCTCCGGCGAGGGCGCGACCCCCGTCGGCGTGTCATGGAGGATTCAGGTATATACTTGCACCCTGATTTGCCACGGAAATATACATCACAACAAACAGGCCTCTTAACATATTCCAACAGTCATTATGTACAGACGGTTCTGCCGCGGACAGGAAGATTCATCATGTTCAAAATATTTTGACACAGTATTTAATTTGACGAGTTTGAAAATGATCGACTATAAGACAGGTGGTACATTGCGTTTCTAATCTAACTTATTTAATTTATTCCATCCTCCTTCGTACTAAAACGCAATGGACCTACTCCTAACTTACCAGTCCCCTAGTCGATTGAATTCATGTCGTCAAAAAAGATACTTAAAAAATTAGAATATGACCACAAAAAAGAGGGTAAATTTTTATTTTCAAAAAGATCGATGAGTCACGTCTATACATAATACTTGCGCAAAATGGGTATATGTCAAGTCCGTGGCAGCTCCTACCCGCTCATATTTGTGATTTTGTACGTTCCTTCCTTCACTACGGCCATTACTCTGTACGGTCCTTCCCACTTTCGATCCAACTTGCCAACATGCTTCGAGACTTCCACTTTCTTAAGAATCAAGTCTCCAACTTTTAACAACATAGGTCGAACGCCTTTGTCGTGCTTCTTAGCCATCCGCCTTTTACATACCTCCATTCGTATTGCGGCTCTATCACGGATATCATAAATACAGTGAAGGTCCAACTTTCTCATATCCTCATTCAACACCTCATCATAAGCGATAACTCTTTCTGATCGAATATTCACTTCTACTAGAGACACAGCCTCAGAGCCATATACTAAAGAAAAGGGGCTGAATCCTGTAGTGGACCTCGGTGATGTCCGATATGCCCACATCACATTATGCAATTCATCCACCCAAGAGCCTTTGGATTCATCTATTCGTGTCTTCAGCTGTTGCAGGATAATACGGTTAATAACCTCTGTAAGTCCGTTCGTTTCTGGGTGTGCCACGGAAGTAAACCGCTGTTCAATTCCATAACTCTCGCACCATTCATTAACCCTCTTTCCGGCAAATTGCGTTCCGTTATCTGATACCAAAATCCTAGCAAATCCGAATCGACACACGATGTACCTCCAAAGGAAACTTATAACTTCATGTTCCCGAACTCGCGATACAGCTTCAACCTCTATCCACTTAGAGAAATGCTCCATAGCCACTATGCAGAATTTCTTTTGGCTAGGTGCCTTTGGAAATGGTCCTAAAATATCGATGCATCACATATCGAAAGGACATGTTGTCAGAAAAGGTTTCATACTAGCTCTCGGTACATGATGCACGTATGAGTGGAACTGACAAGCAGAACAAGCCCGAACAAAAATCACACAATCTTTCACCAGTGTTGGCCAAAAATAACCGGCCCTCTTAACCTTATTCGCAAAGGATCGACCTGTTGAATGATCACCACAGTCCCCAGCGTGAACTTCTTCTATAACGGCCTTTGCCTGTACTGGGGACAAACATCGAAGGTATCGGCCTCTGAAATTCTTCTTATACAGCTTATCATCCACATAGACAAAATTTGTAGCTCTTTGCATAGTTCTTCGGGCCTCGCCTTGGTCGGTAGGCAATTCTCTCTTGATTAGATAATTTACAATAGCATCCTTCCAAGATGGATCGTTCGAATGAGACATGGTTATGGCATCCAATAAAAACCATGTCTCATTCGAAAGTTCCAAATTAGCCACCTTGGCTGTCTGTTTCTCCACAGGACTGATAGAGGGCTTGTAGTGGATCATTGCTGTTATCTTTGACTTATCCGAGAGTTCTAAAATCGTCGCCACCTTTGCAAGACAGTCTGCACGCGTGTTTTCCTCCCTTGGGATATATGTAAGCGTGAATATCTTAAGATTCTTAGCCGCCTCTTTGAACTTTTCTAAATACCTCCACAAATGGTTCCCATTGGTGGCGTAAGTATCTGCAAATTGGTTCACCACTAACTGCGAATCAGAATGAGCATGCAAATGAACGATTCCAATTTCCACTGCCAAGTTAATACCAAATATCAAGGCTTCATACTCGGCGACGTTGTTAGTTGCGGGGAAGCGAACTTTACAGCATATTCATGTTTTTCACCAGATTTCCTTTCTTTAAAATAAACACCAATTCCGGCTCGCCGGCAGACACCGATCCATCTACAAAGGCGTCCAGTACTCCTAAATACCCAACTCTTCCGACCGAGTCATCTCTACTATGAAATCCACTAACACCTAGGCCTTTAACGCTCGCCTGGAGATATACTCTATCTAATACTGGCCCAATTCAATATTCCACTTTGCTAGCCTGCCAGAGGCATCAATCTTTGATAACACACTTCGGATAGGCTGATCAGAGCTAATACGAACTTCTCTAGATCAGTATATCGGGACTCTGCTCCCTGCAATTTCCTGCTCACATAATATATCGGTCTATGTTCTTTATCGCTAAGTCTGACTAACGCGGCGCTCACTGTCTCTTTTGTCACTGCCAAATATAAACCCAACGGTTCCCCCGGTGAAGGAGGTGACATAAACGGTGGTTCACTCATATAATCTTTCAAACTTTCAAAAGCCCTGCTACATTCGTCGTCCCAATACAAAAGGTTAAAAAATGACAAACTTCTCTCTGCTGATCGCGAAATGAAGCGATTCAATGAGGCCAATCTTACAGTTAGTCTTTGAACTTCCCTAACAGTCGTCGGAGGGGTCATTTCTTGGATAGTTGTTATCTTGTCAGGATTCATCTCAATTCCTCTCTCAGATACCATAAAGCCGAGAAACTTGCCTCCTTTCACACAAAACGCACACTTAAACGGATTCAATTTCATTCTATACTTGCTCAATACCCCAAAACAATCATTCAAATACTGGATGTGGTTATCCACATGTTTACTCTTTATCAATATATCGTCGATATAAACCTCCAAAGATTTTCCGATCATATCTTTGAACATCGAATTCATTAAACGTTGATAGGTGGCCTTAGCATATTTCAACCCAAATGGCATAACTCTATAGCAAAAAATGCCTTTATTTGTCATAAATGAAGAAAACAACTTGTCCTCACAATGCATAAAAATTTGATTATATCCCTTAAAAGCATCTAACATACTAAGGAATTCAAAGCCACAGGCCGCATCCACCATCATGTCAATGGCCGGCAGCGGATACGGATCATTCGGGCATGCTTTATTCAAATCAGTAAAATCAATGCAAACTCTCCAGCCACCACTCGACTTTGGGACCACCACTGGATTCGCGACCCAATCCGTGTATCTAACAGGCTCTATGAATCCTACCTGCAGCAAACTTTCCACCTCCTCATCAATCGCCTCTCTTTCTCAGGGGAAAACTTCATCTTCTCCTGATGAACTGGTCGCTTATATGGGTTAACATTGAGTCTATGAGAACAGACTTGGGGATCGACCCCCACATAATCCTGATAAAACCAAGCGAAAACATCTACATTACTTTGCAAAAAATAAATTACCTCCTTCTCAACCTCTGGTGACAACTCGGAACGGATCGTCACTGTCTTTTCAAGATTACCGGGGAATAAAGGCACTGTCTTGATTCCAAAATGCTCCATCTTCATATCGTTCTCTTTAAAGTTCCTAAGAGACGGTCCTTCATTCGTGTCAATAACTTCATCAGACGAGAATTCCACCATACAAACAGGTAACTTTGCTTTCGATCCATCCATACCACTTCTACACATCACATTATAACAAGAGCGCGCCAGCTCTTGATCTCCCTTCATCTTCCAAACCCCTGACGGTGTTGGGAACTTCATCATCAAATGTGGTTGGGATACCACAGCTCCAAATAGGTTGAAACAACTTCTCCCAAGGATCGCATTATAAGGGAGTATAGGGACATCCACCACCACAAATTCCACCATCAAAGTTCTTGATATTTCGGGATCGCCCAAGGTTACCGGCAGAAAAACAGATCCCTCAGCAGCAACAACGCTATTATTAAAACCAACTAACTTTGTATGCACGGGCTGGAGTTGGGTGGTTCTTTTCAATGCCATTTGCTCAAAGGCTGCAAGAGTCAATATGTTGGTAGCAGCTCCGGTGTCGACTAACACTCGAGAAACAGGATGATTCGCAATAATAGGGGAGACAACCAATGCATCATCTTGTGGGGAGAAAACCCCAGATAAATCCCCTAGTCCAAATGATATTGTCATTTTATCCAAATTCGTTAATTGGACCATGTTCACTTTCATGAAGCGACCATTCTGATGTAATGCCTGATAAGAACGTTTGCGGGCGCGGTTCGAATCGCTGACACTTTTTCCCCCCGCGATAGTCATAATGTTGGGGTCTAGATTACCCCATCTTGGTTGAGAGTTCACAACATTCAAAATAGGTTGACCCTGGTTGGGGTCAACTGGAGGAGGAGGTAGTGCTTGCTGATTTGCAGGGGCTGGTGGGTAAGCTCCATACGTGTACCCTTGCTAATTTCTTTGCGGCAGATTTCTGCCGCGGCCACGATAGTAGTTTCCTCTTCCTCCGCCTCTTTGGTTTTGTCTACCACCATTAAAGAATCCTCTCTGGCCACCTCATTGACGCTGGTCATGCTGTCCTCCATATCCACGCCATCTCATGTTTGGCCGTGGCGCATCGGCTTTTGGGGGTTTAAGTGTTGCCCCCACTGGGACACTTACATCAATCTTTCCTAGCTTGGACTCCGGCAGAGCCTCCACAGTACTGATCAGTTCATCAAGCTGACCCAATTCTAGCAACCTTTCCACTTCAGACATTAATTCCCGACAATCATTCGTTGCGTGTCCAAAACTCTGATAAAAACGACAAAATACCTGGGACTCGTAAGTCCCCGGTGTTGGTTCTTGCAAAGGAGGGGGGTAACGAAGAGATCCACCCTTCTTTTGCTCAATTATGACGAAAATCTATTCATAATTGTACGTAGGAAACACTCTCAACTTAGGCTTTCCAGGCTGGACAATCTTATCCAACCCACGACTCGCAACAATATTATGAGACCCATACGCCCGTACTTCGATCACTCCATGATCTCGCAAACCTTCATCTTCTCAGATGTACTGTTTACATCTCAAAGCCAAATCTTCCATACTTTCCAGGGGGTCTCTATTCAAAGAATTACATAACGGGTGTCCAGCTAGAATAAGCTGGAGCACCCCAACCTTCTCACTTACAATAATCCGAGGTATCTTCCTACACTCGGCCTCGAATCGGGTAATGAAACCCAACAATATTTCTGAAGAATCATACCGCAACGCGGTCAAAGAAGTAATAGACTTTATGGGCGCATTGAAAGGCGTGAAAGCTGAATAGAATTGATCCTTAAAGTCCTGATACGAAACAATCGAGCGCCTCGGTAAACGATTAAACCATCGGAGGGCTGACTCCTTAAGAGAAGCGGCAAAAACGAAACACATGGCCGCATCACTTAAATTCATCAAACTCACATGGATCTCCAAGTTTGATGTATGAGCATGTGGGTCAGTTGACCCGCGATAGTGTGGAAGATCCTTTGGCATCTCAATAAACTCAGAACGTGTGGCACTAATAATCGCCGTGGAAAAAGGAGATAAGACATTTGAAGTGTTCCACGGACTTTGCAAAAGTTCCATTGACGGCAGAAATTTTCCTCGACTGCCAGTGGACTCATTAGCCCTTTCATTCTCAGTATAATCTCCCTCATAAGCTGAGGTCTGATGAGTATCTCGGGTATGCTCCCCGTACACTCGTCTCCTTTCCTGGCCAAGAGCCAGGTTGGCCTCCAATTGATTCATCCTGGCCTCGTTTTGTTCTATCTTCCCATTCATCTTCTTAAACTTTAACTCGATCAACTCTCCAATCTTTTGCAGAGTATCGTTCTGCTCTCCAGTTGCTGCAGTATTTGCTCGCGGTTCCGGAACGCGATTGGTATCCTCCTCTGCCACCTCATCATTCACAGGTTCCGGGGTAACATTGTTCCTCCGGGCTCTCCTTTGAGCTTCGACTTGCTCTAACTGAGCAATTAAACTACGCCTTCACTCTTACAAATCCTCATCTATTTCCGTTTGATCCGCAGATCTCGAGCGTGCAGGTGTCGAAAGGCGGGCATTATTACGGACCGCAACTCGGCCAACCTTTGCAAATTCATAACACTTAGATAAGCACTGGCGTGATTTAGGGTAAAAACTGGGTGCCCTTCCGGATGAAAACCCGTTCCGGGAGGGCCGAATAGTTACATTTTGAGCAAGGGGCTCCTCCAGAACTGACGACCGAGCCCCCGGTAACGCAGCAAACTCATCATTAATATGAGGAATGGGATCCACCTCAATTTCTTCATCAAAAATATCTTCATCAGAATTACGAGTACTCATAATAATAGAAATCCAAACTCACCAATAAAGCTCTAAATGGGATAAAAATCTCGTTCCCCACGGACGGCGCCAAACTGATCTAGTCTAAAAATATTTTGGGTATTTATTTTTAGATCAGTCAATTTTTTAATTATTCGGAGTTCAATTTATGTGGGGACACGAGCGATATACGAGGTTGGTCCCACAATGTGTGGGCTTACGTCCTCGAGAGAGCGAAGCTCTACTTTGGTTTTCACTATGATTTTCAACAAATACAAGTACAATGATATAATAACAACAACATGGATGAGAACGGCTCGGAAAACGATTGAAAACACTCTGTTACGTCAAAACTGCCGAAAACTCGCGAGTGAGTGGGTGGTCGCGAACAGTAAGTGCCTAACAAAAACTCGCGAACAGTCACTCCGAACAAGAACTCGCGAACAGTAACTTGTATGGGCAGTCGCGAGATTTGGTGCGAAATCTCGCAAATAGCGGCACAAACGGTGTGGTCGCGAGATTTGGTAAGAAATCTCGCGAACAGTGGCTGAAAAACGAAGTCTCGTGAATCCTGACGAAAGTCTTGCCTTGGGAGATACAAAAAGAGTCAGGGTCCTTTTTCAATATCTTGGGGCTCATATTTATAGAGAAATCCAGCCCAATTAGTAAGTTTCAGGCCCAGGAGCCCAATTTCATTGGATTAAGCCCAAAGTACCTAAATAATATTCAATTAAATTAGAATAAATGTCATTCCGCAATAGAACTTCGAAAATGTATCTCGATCGAGAATTAGCCGGATATATCGATGAGAAAATACAGGAGAACCTCGTAAAATAATTCACTGTTTCCAGGTATCAAATATTCAGCCAAAATTGTTGCCACAACTTACCGGCACGCTCCATGGGTGGCAAATTACGAAAATACACTTGGCCCCGCCCGGGTCCGAATATGTCCGAAACTGCTAGAAACGTAAGTTAAATGCTAATATGCAGGCCCGGGAAGTCCAAATTACAAGAATACCCCCAAAATTATAGAATGACGAAAATACAGCAGAATACCGAAAGTACCATCTAGCCACGTCGGACGAGCTCCCGGGATGCCATAATAACGAAAATATCCCCGGGTAATATCAAAACCCAATAATATGTTTTTGGTTCGGAATAGGGGGGATGCAAATGATCGAACCGAACCTAGTTGAACTTAAATGTATTTAATGTTTAAGTTCGAAAACTAAAAAATCAATAATTGGAGTTCGGTTTGGGTTCACCTCGAGTTTGAATTTACATTTCGAGTTATTAAAAATAATATATGTGTTATAACATAAATAAATATATTTTAATAATATATAAATTGGCTCGACTCAACTTGTTTCGTTATAAATTTTTAAGTAATACACATCTTTTTTCAAAAAAATGGATGAATTTTACTAGAATTTGTCTAATGTTTACGGACCTCCACAAATAAATTTATGCACATATTGTTATAGCCTAAAAGACCGGAGTGTATGTTTGCACTGAATCGAATCGATATTTATTTGTTTAAAATGTAGAAAATGATTATGAAATGTAAGTTAATAAACGAGACGGCAATTTAACGTGGAAAACCCCGTAAGAAATGGGAAAAAACCACGAGATCAAGAGTGTAAACGACTCTTAGTTGATTAATCAATGATGATTACACAAGATCGAAGGCTAAAGAAAATGACAAATGCTATAAACTGATGCGCAACAGAGGGAGAAGCAGAAAAGCAGCTCATATTGCGCACGTAGAGCATCCTCTTGAGCTAATATTTAAACTCATATTTATAGGCGTAATTGTACGTGTAGTTTTTCTCCTGTAAACGTCAGTTGCACGTCTTACTGCCACCATTGAATGTGGAGTAACATCCTCACTATTTATTAACTGTCTGTAACCACTGAACCGATCCTTATGATCGGCCCCCGAAGAGTTATTTGACATCTGGTAGCTTAGCCACAGTCCTATCAAATATTCGGGCCTTCTGGCCTTTCTCAAGTTCGGCCCTTCAAGCCCCTTTACATTATTGGGTTAAATTATGGGTCCCGAGTTGCATATGTTCGTCTTTTGTTGCGTGGTCCGGTCCAAATTAGTTTGGGTCTCCATAGATTCGTGGTAATTTAAAGAAATTGAGTTACCTTCATTAATCAGTTTCTAAAACTAACTATATATTCATAATTAATCTATTAAGTTTTTCAATTCAGACAATTGAGTTAAAAAATCAAATTTTGAACACTAATTTTAATAATTTAAAGAAATATACTCATTATTTTAAATTTGAATGATTAAATTTACGAAACAATCAAATTTAACAAAAATTTGGCAAAAGTCTACCCAGTCAATTTTTCCTTCGAGAATACTCTTCTATTCATTTCCTTGCTCCCTACTCTTGTTTTCCTCTTCCCTTCCTTCTTCCTCCTTATAAAACTCCTTCAATCTCCTCATTCTCACTTCACAGTTCACACTTTTCTCACGCCTTTCACTCATCATCTTCAAATGGCTTCTTCTTTCGGAGAAATGAATATCTTCTCCGCCTACGCTTCCACGGCGGCGACGTTGATGCTCTTACGCACACTTATCAATGACGTCATTCCATCTCCGGTGAGAAACTCACTCTACTCATTCTTCGATCGGTTTCTCAGCTATTTCCTCGATCGATTCTTGACTAAACTTGATACCAAAGTTACAATCATCGTCGATGAGGAAATCGGAATGACTCGCAATCAGATCTTCGATGCTGCAGAAATCTACCTCCGTACGATCGTTAATCCCGATGCTAAGAGATTCAGAGCAACCAAAACCTTGAAGCAGAGCGATATCAATTTAAATATGGATAAAGGTCAAGAAGTATTAGATAATTTCAAAGGAATTGAGCTTAAATGGCAGTTTTATGTTAAGGAGCAAGAACAGGATAAAGACAGGGGAGCTTCTAACCAGTCGGATAAACGTTATTTCGAGCTTAGCTTCAGTAAGGCTAAGAAAGCTATTGTTGTTGATGAATATCTCCCTTTTGTTATCTCTAAATCTCAAGAGATGAAAGCGAAACAACGGGCGGTGAAGCTTTATACACGTGATTGTCATTTTAACGACGATGATGATGGCGATAATTGCGGAAATTACTGGGGGTGTATAAATCTCGATCACCCTGCGAATTTTGAGAAATTGGCTATGGATTCAGAGCTCAAACAGTCGATACTTGATGATTTGGATAGGTTTGTGCGAAGAAAAGAGTATTATCGGAAAGTGGGTAAAGCTTGGAAGCGAGGTTACCTTCTTTACGGGCCTCCTGGGACTGGAAAATCAACGTTGATAGCCGCCATAGCCAATTATTTGAAGTTCGATGTGTACGATCTTGAGCTTTCTGCTGTTTACGACAACAGTGAACTAAGAAGGCTTCTTCTGTACACAAAAAACAAGTCTATAATCGTGATCGAAGACATAGATTGCAGCACAACTATGCACGACAGAACCCAAAACGACGGTGACTCAGAATCAGATAACCCTAGAGACTCAAAGGTATGTCGATTTTGAATTTTCCCCCAAATTCCGGCATAATACATTAATCTGCTGAATCAACAGGTTACGCTGTCTGGGGTACTGAACTTCATCGACGGAATGTGGTCAAGCTGCGGGGACGAAAGGATCTTCATTTTCACTACGAATCACAAGGAGAAGCTAGATCCGGCGCTGCTCCGGCCGGGAAGAATGGATATGCATATTCATCTAGGGTACTGTACACCACAAGGATTCGAGGTTTTGGCTGGGAATTATCTTGGTGATATCGGAGAACACAAGCTTTTCCCGGAGATTAAACGGATTATTAAACAAGTGGAAATCACGCCGGCGGAGGTAGCGGAACAGTTGATGAGGAGCGAGGAAGCTGATTTGGCGCTTGAAGGGTTGATCGATTTGATGGAACAGAAGAAGAAGATGATAGAATTGAAAGAGGAAACTGATGAGCCAAAGGAGATGGATAAAAAAGAGGAAGAAGAGAAAATAACAGAGTTGAAGAAGACGACGAAGCATCTTAATTTCCTTGAAAAGTTAATCAAAATTAGATGGGAACAAAACAAGTTAGGGGCGGGTATGGGTCGGTCGGGTAAACGGGTAAGCCGAATCGATCCATCTTAAATGAGTGGATTAGGTTCCACAAATCAACGGTCAAGTTGGAAGAGTCGCAGCTCAAATGTGTGCAGATCGTCGTACAAATAGTGTCGTTGCAGAAATCTGGACGAATCTGGATCGTCCATCTACCCATAGCATTATCCATGCTTAAACAAAATAAAAGCCCTAGAATCAGAACCACTGTCGTCGTTGTCTTATTCGCCATGCTCGTTTTACATTTTTACTGCATCGTGTGGTTATTTTATAGATTGTAAATATTAATTAACGGTTTGATGATTGGAAAACACCCGAAATAAAGTATGATTAATTTTTTAATTATATAATTAACCTTAACTAGAACGAATCACATTTTTCCCATGTTTGTTGTGTTTGTGAACAAATTGATTTTATAAGATGACGTGGATGAAAGAGAAATAAAAAATGATGTGAATGAGTGAGATGTTTTAGAAGTGGAAAGAGAATGTGGATGTGAGAGAATGATGATTTGTAGAGAGATTTATACGACGGAAATAGTTTTGGGCACAAACAAGGCTATGGGTAGCCTAAGGGTTCATTCAATCATTTAAACAATCAAAACCTTTACGGAATATGAGTTTCGTAGTTCATATTTTGATAACTGAAATTGTACCGTTTAACAGTTTCACAATTGTATAATCAATCGAAATCGATATTGTGATAATGAGTCGGTTAACCAGTTATTGTTTAATTGATATAAAATTTTACAAAATATTCATACAAATTTTATTGTATAGTCAATCAGTTTTAAATAAATTTACTTCGATATCCCACAAAAAAACAAATTAAGCTAAAAAATACATGATTACCATACTTAGAATAATAGCGAAATCTCAAATCTAAAATCGAAAAATAAAAAAAACAATCAACCAAAAGACTATAAAATATTCAAATTGTCATAAACAATTAAGGATTAGAGCACAACAAAAATAATATAAAAACAAATACTAATTGGTAAATGAAAGTATTAATATTTTTTTATTTAGAGATACTACTACATTGGTGGGTTTCCATGACTGAAAAAATATTGAGTGTTCTATAGAACATCCCAATTAGAGATTAATTAATTTAATCGGTTAAACAAGTTAATCGATATTAAAATTGATACTTATAAATAAAATAGATTAGTGATCGTATAACTTTCATGAAATCGAACCATAAAAACCGATTAACCATATAACCAAAACCGTTTAACTGTATAAAATCGGTTCAGTTCCGTTTTGCGATTTTACATCCCACCCCTAATTGAGCCATCCAAAACAAGAAAATTAGGTATTCAATCCCAAAACTTTCATAGTTTTTTGAAAAAAATGTTCCTCTTATAATTTGTAATGATATATTTAATTCATAAACTTAAAGATTTTGATAAATTTTGTCCTTTAAATTTGAAACATTTGTCAAATAAAATCCCAAAACAACAAAATCGATTTCAGAAATTTGATTTTGATGGAAGATCTTGTTGTTATTTTAATCCTATTAGTTAAGCTACGTTCTTAAAGTGATAAAAATGACACCAGATTTATAGTGATATCCGATCACGTCGTCTTAATTAAGACACGATCATATCGGTAATCCACTTTCCAACACCCTGCAATTTATACACTATATTAGTTGCAATGTTCAACAAAAACAGAACACAGAACCAACTAAAACACAGAATACAAATATTCACAGGAAGTTAAAGCTATGGTATAGTAACAGAACACCATCTGTGTACTGGACTTCTTAATCACTAAGAAGTCAGTAACATAAACCTGCAGTTTTCAACCAGATCGTTAGTTAACACAACAGTTTCAGAATATACGTTTTGAGGTCTTAACAGTGAACAGAAACTGTTGGCAGTTCTTATCACACAAGCCAAACGTATTTACAAAGATCTACGTAATGTTTTAAGGTTTCAGTACGTATCTTGGTCACTGGTTTCCAGGAACTCAGATCTATACGGATCTGGCTTGAAAAAACTTACGTTGACATAAGTCTTTAAGAAACCCAAAGGTTTTCTCAAAGACGTAATCCAAAACACTAAGTAATCTCACAATAAGTGCTTAGAGCCAACAGTTTAGGCTAGAAGCAGAGCGTATAATACTGAACGTAAGTACTGAAGGTAAATACAGAACGTAAAGTGCAGTATGTAAATGCGTTCTTTAACCAAGTCACACAGTTCCTCAGATCGTCAAGGATCTGTCTGAAACTCAGACTATCAGGCCAAGAACGTTGAGAAAATCCACAGATTTTCTCAAGAACGTAAGGAAGGCGCTGTAAGTTTTTGAAAAAGTGCAAAACTCTTTTAAATCTTAACACAGCGCACTATCGTTACTTATCTGAGCAATGAAAGCGAAAGCAAGAGCACTAACGCAAGCAAGAACAGAGCAATAAGCAAGAACAGACGATAAAGCAAGAACAGCTAGAGAGCAAAGCGCAGAAACAGAAATGCAGAAATGAATAAGTGAAACATTTCTGAAGGAGCGCAGTATATATAGTACAGGCCAAGCCCAAGAACAGAACGAAGATTCTAGAAGACCCAACGGCCCACTATCAAGGTCAGTTTTGCACAGCCCACAACGAGGCCCAACAAAAGTATATAAAGTCAAGCCCATTAGTGAATCAAAGCCCACAACATACACAGCCCAAAGGATTTCACAGTCCACATGCTAGGTCCAATAAACGTGTATAAAGCCCATCAACGAAAGCTCATTAACGTAACAAAGCAACGATATTACCGAGATTAGTCAAACTTCAACAGATCTCAACACTTAAACTATTATCTACTAACATAGTATCATACTAGAGGTATTTAATCCGCAAGAGGAGCTGATTTTCATTGTAAGATCTACCAAAGTTGAAAATTTTATGAATCAATTATACAATGTATATTGTACTTTAGAACGAATTTTGCTAACACTTACAAATTGTGGACATTGATTTTACTTTAGCAATTACAATTATCACAATTATAAAAATTTGAGGATAAAACTTGTAATTATATAAATCTAATTTTTGTGTGGGCAAAAAAATATTCGCCTATTCCCCATATTGTTTCATCTTTTAAATCAAGGCATTTACTTATTTATATATTTGTTCTTCAAAAAATTGAAAAACCAGAAAGCATAAAATGAACATAAGAGTTCCATTATTGATAAAAAAGGGAACGAATCAAGCTCTCGGATCACATTGACAAACCCTAGCCCCAATTTGCTGATCGTTGATGCAATATCCAGCAGGACAATTATAAGAGCCGCAGCTCAAATGTGAGCAGATCGTCGTACAAATAGTGTCGTTGCAGAAATCTGGACGAATCTGGATCGTCCATCCACCCATAGCATTATCCATGCTTAAACAAAATAAAAGCCCTAGAATCAGAACCACTGTCGTCGTTGTCTTAATCGCCATGCTCGTTTTACATTTTTACTGCATCGTGTGGTTATTTTATAGATTGAAAATATTAATTAACGGTTTGATGATTGGAAAATACCCGAAATAAAGTATGATTAATTTTTAATTATATAATTAACCTTAATTAGAACGAATCACTTTTTTCCCATGTTTGATGTGTTTGTGAACAAATTGATTTTATAATGGGTTTGTTTGGTACTCAAATTAAAACTGCGGTGAGGTGAGGTGCGATACGATGTCCATATCGTGATTTTCTTATGTTACACAAAACACAAGCTTAATTGTGATGGATAAAAAAGAGGAAGAAGAGAAAATAACTATGCGGCACCTACTCGTCCGACCGACTCGTTGCGACTCGATTCGACAAAACACGACTCGACAAAAGTATAAGAGTCGAATTTCCGACTAGTTTTAAATTAAATAAATTAATATTAAATACCACAAAATAGATAAAATAATGAATACATAAATGTTTTAGAATCATGACATAAAACAAACACAATTTTTGTCTTAATGTGTAAAAGACAAATACAAAATACTTAAATAATAAAGATTACATTAGTTTTCTTCTCCGAAGATAACACTTTCAAAATCAGGTTCATCAAGTGATAAATTAGCAATTTCTAATATTCATGCATCATTCATTGTCTCAAATCCATCACCAGTCACATCCACATTTTGCATTCACCATCTGCATATTGTGGAGTCTTTCTTGACAGAAGACGAAGATTGTTATGAATATAAACAATATTTTCAGCACGTCTAGGAGTCATGCCATTCCGTCTCACGGAATGTATAAAATTATAAGTGCTCCAATTTCTCTCACAAGAAGAAGAAGACACATGACCAAACAATCTCAAAGCTAGATGCAAAAGATTAGGAGTAGAAATTCCATGAGTATACCACCTTTCAATAGGAGTTATACACGATCTATCAACCACTGAAACTTGATTATTAAACTCATCATAACAACCCAAAAACCTGCAAAACTCTTGTTTTACCTCTGTTCGAGTACTATCGTCGGAATAATACCGTTCAATAAACTCTTGCCTCATTCTAACAATTAGAGGATCAAAATCCGACCTTGGTAAATTAGGATGCTCATCTTTCCATTCTTTTGTTGTAGCCCTAAAAACATTGTAAATTTAATGTAACATTATATAAAGAACACTAAAATAGAAAATGAAAATAAGAATAAAGTAGTTCGTACCTTGGATTAAGTGAATGTGCGATAGCATGCAAAAGAGTGATACTTTTTGTCATTCTATATTTCAAAATCTCACTAATAATACTCCAAAAAGGTGATTCAACATCAGCATTCACATCTCTCATCTCATGAACATATATAGCTCTTTTGATCTTAATCAATACGGTGTCCCACATGCTATATATCAAATGAAGAGATGGTTTAT
>RWGZ01001239.1:32060-58594 GCA_009725065.1 Utricularia reniformis | reverse complement strand
ATTTGTTATCTAAAAAATAAATTTTAGTATATTGAATTTTAAAATTAATTTTTTTAAAAAAATTATTCGAACAAACATTACATTTATATGAGTATTTGAACATATCCGAACATGAACTTCCTTTCGAATAAAATATAAATGAACATGAATATGAAGAATTAAATTCATTTGTATCGAATAAGAACCCTAGTTAGAATTGATTATTTAAACTACAAATTACAAATTAAGAATGATTATTTGAAATCAATACTTATTGTAAAATTTAAAACTCAACATTTAGATTGAATTCAATATTTATTATTGAAATTTAAAAATTGTATATCTAACTATAAATTTAGGAACCTAAAATAAAAAATATATCCAATTAATAACATTGTGATTCAATCGCTCAATTAAAAAATATCAGGTAATTAAAAGCATTTTTTCAATTCTAATCCCATTTTTTTTGAAATTAAAACATAGATTTACAAATGAAATCTAATTTAGTCATGCTTATTATATTAATTTTAAATTACTGATATTTTAGAAATGTTAAACTAAAATTGATAATGCATCAAATTTAAGAATTTATTTTGTGTGAATTTGGAGGACCATAATTTGAAACTAATGATGTTTGGGTGTGCAGATGTGTGTTCGTTGATAAAGTTCAAACACATGACACAATAAAAATATGTGTCATGTTTCATAGGTGTTTAAAGTATAAATCCATAATATATACAATTATTTTCCATTACAAATAATAAAAAAAAATACTATAAATAATGAAAAAAACAAGTAGGATAAATATATTTATTATAAATTAATATTGATATCATAATAAAATATAGAAATATCATACATTAAAAATTAAAATTATATTATTGTTAAATTGAATGTTATATAACTTTTATTTCAAACAATTACAAAATCTCTTTAGTTTAATCTATTAGAAATTAAATAATGATATAAAAAGGTTTTAGTTAATAATTACTAATTAAATAAGTATATAACTAAAACAATTATAAATTTACAGGGTTATGAGACCCTGTTAATATTTATAGATTCAAATATTGTGCTCTTGCGGTTGCGAAATCGGTTCTTCTATGAAAAATTAAAATAGATCATTAGAGTTGACTTTGAAAGCAACCACCCAAAAATTAAAAATAAATATTGAGATGCATGTCGAGTGAGCATCGTATGCTTTGTGGCACGTCGTGTTGCATTGGGCATGAATGCCACTTGACCCATTACGTGTCAAGATACACTTCGAAAGTAGTTCTCAAAATATGACTATGAATCCACACTTTATATACAATGTCAAATGTCTTGAAAATTGATGCATTTTGAAATAAAGTTGTGCTAAATACAAATTGGTGTTCGTGAATAGAGACTTGTGCAACCGAACAATGGTCTCCCGTACTCTCCACTTTAAATCCAATATGTAGTTTAAGTAGTTTTTTTGAAGAGTTGTGTTAGACCATCTACATCTGTGGCCAATATCGTATCTGTCAACATCAAACTTCTCTCCTGACACATCATCATTCTCACTCCTACATATCATTTTATCTTTCATCCAACTCATCTTTTTACACTCTCTTTCCTTCACATATATCTAAATATATTTAATTACATGTATTTTAATCGTATTTTCTTAATAAATACAATATATAAATATTTCCCTTATATTCTAATTATATATACACAAAACATTATGATAATTTATGTTAATTATGTGATAATAAAATATTATTGATTTTGCCATCAATTATTCAAAAAATATGTGAATATCAATTATTCACGAAATTTTGCCTAAATATGATCGCGAGATCACTCTTCAAGCATTGACAAATACTTTTATCACGAGAACCCAGCATCCGATCGTAATATCCTTTAGCAGTAGAATCCAATCACGTTCTACATTTTCAGTGGTCAGTGGAGGAGTAACATGATCATAGTCGGTGTTCATGTTAAAATTTGCAGTGTAAGTGTCTCTCTCGTCTTCAACAATCATATTGTGAAGAATAATGCAACCATTCATAATATCAGCTAGAGTTTGAGTATCCCAAGCACGTGCAAGCCCTGCCAATATTGCAAAACGAGCTTGGAGAATTCCGAATGCTATTTCTATATCTTTCCTAGCTGCCTCTTGGTGAACCGCAAACATTCTAGCTTTGCGATCTTGTGGAAGTGGAATTGATTTAACAAAAATAGGCCAATCCGGATATATGCCATCAGCTAAATAATATCCCATTGTGTATTGATTATTCATCAATGTGAATTCAACTCGAGGAGCACTACCTTCTTGTATTTCCTATAAAAGAGGTTATCTGTTGAGCACATTTAAGTCATTGTTCCGGCATCCCAAAGAATGCATGACATATCCAAGTGTCCCAAGATGCAACTGCTTCAAGCATTATAGTCGATTTTGCATGATCTCCTCTTTGAAATTGACCATTCCAAGCATTTGGACAATTCTTCCACTCCCAATGCATGCAATCTATACTTCCAAGCATACCCGGAAAGCCACACATGTCAGCTCATTGCAACAATCGTTGCAAATCATGCGACGTAGGTCGGCGCAAATACTCTTCGCCAAACACTTCACGTAAACCCTTAACAAAAGCACGCAAGCAAACTATTGATGTATTTTCACCGATTCGAACATACTCATCGATTTGGTCTTCTGAACCACCATAAGCTAACATTCTAATGGCCGCTGTACATTTTGATGAGTCGTCAATGATGTGCGGCTAGCGGCGTCTTGAGACAATTGAAAGTAGGGATCATGTGAGGTCNGAACTCCGACAAATAATAGTGACGGGCTTCCCGACAGTCTCCCAGCACCAACATTCACTTTACAGGATCTGGAAGCTGTCGTCAGGAAGGTGGTACTGGAAATTACGTCGGATAGAAGTGGAACAGAACCACCGGCTGTTTTAAGCCCTGTTCCCAAAGCAGAGGATACGAGAGTGATCCTGACGAGCGCATTACTGATGATGAAGAAATCATCAGGCGCGGTGTAACGACGAGGAGGCCTAGAAATCGATCTACTCCTCCCCCTTTGGCCAGAGCTCTAACTCCCGCTCCTAGAAATGATCAGGAGAAGATGCAGCGATGTATTGATGAGCTCACCAGGGAGTTGGAGAATATGCGTGCGTTGAAGGATTGCGAACCGAATCTGGGACGCAATAATGGTTTACTCAGCAGGGCCATGGAGGCTCCAATCAGGCGAAATAAGGATGATGACTAGTGGCATAATTTGCATGCGGTTCAGGCATCATCCCAGCAATCTGAAGGCGTATCAGCCGCCTTGGGGGATTTGATGCTCCCCTTTTCTGAAGAGATCTGGGCAGCAGTCCCAGATAGACATTATCGCAACCCTGAGGGGTTGCCGACATTTCGTGGTGATGGTGATCCAATCGACCACGTTGCTGATTTCGAACTACGTATGGGAAAGGTTCGAGCCTCAGATTCATTAAAGTGCCCCATCTTCGCGGTAGGATTACAAGGCGATGCCCGAACATGGTTCAAGAATTTGCCGGCCCGATCCATACAGTCGTATGGCGGGTTTATTTTGGCTTTCTCAGAGCAATTTGCTCCAAATGTAGGACCTCCCCGAAGCAGGCAGGAACTATATCAGCTAAAATATATCCCGGCGAAAATGAGTCTTCGGTCCTTTATGGAGAAATTCAACAGGACCTCCCGGGGCATCAAACTCGAGCTCCGGGACAAAATCGATATTCTACAGCAGGTCTTAGGACCGTGCGGCCTTTCGGCCAGCTTAGTGAAGAGCCCAACATCCACTTTGGGAAAACTTCTTCAGAAAATCAACAAGTATATTAAGGTGGATGAAGCGCTGGGGCTTGGCTATCGGAAACCTAGCGGGAATTCTGAGCCCGCAGGTGATCATAGGGTTTCATACCCGAAGAAGCAGTCGCGAGAAGTAGCGGCTGTAAACGAAAAAGACGTCCCCCAGAAGCAGGAGGACAATCGTCTATATTGCGAGCTTCATCATAATCGCGATCACCCGACCCTGAAGTGCCCGCTGTTGAAGGAGACAGTAGCGGCAATGAATAAAGAAAAGCCCGACCGAAGCGGTCAGAAGGGCAAGCGAGCAGAGTCCCCTCGAAAGGGCCATCAAGGTGACGATCGTCACAGGCCGAGGGGAAGAGATAATCGGGGACAACCCCGAAATTACAACGATCGGACGGAGGACCGAAGGTCTCCTCCCCCAGAACAAGAAAGAGGCCAACACGGTCGTGAGAACCGTGGTCAGGGCCGAAGAAGAAGATGACGGGGCCGTGGCGGCAGAGCCCCGCAGAATGAGGGTGGGAGACACGAGCAGGCTGCTCCCCCACCTGCGGAAACTGGTGCCCAACCTCCTCAAAATGAGGCGGCACCCAGAGAAGTGGCCGGAGATATTTATGTTATCTCCGGTGGTTTGAGGATAAATGAATCGGTCCGGGACCGAAAGAAAATTGCACGCGGAGACTCCGCTGAGAGCTCCGAATCCGTGGCATTGGTGAAATATGATCTAGTGGAACGGTCCTCCTCCTTCAGAGAGGACATTACTTTCACCCTGGCTGATCGAGAAGGCATCATCGATCCCTGTGACGACCCCCTTACCATCACTGGGGTCATCGGGAATTGCCGTGTCCACAGAATCTTAGTGGACACTAGGGCCTCGTGCAATCTGATGAAGCGCGAGGTCGCTGAAATGTTGGGAGATGCTGCTCACGATCTCCCGATCGCCAACATAACTCTT
This sequence comes from Utricularia reniformis, assembly GCA_009725065.1. NCBI lineage: Eukaryota > Viridiplantae > Streptophyta > Magnoliopsida > Lamiales > Lentibulariaceae > Utricularia > Utricularia reniformis. The sequence goes on along the minus strand of RWGZ01001239.1, from coordinate 53,850 downwards.
TGGTCGTTCGACCAAAGAAGCGTTATTCCGTGCTGGAAGATGTTATTCCCTGTTACCATTGGAGTGCCATCCAAGGACCGATCTGAAGAGCTGGAATTCATTGTCGTTGAAGTCGACTTGGCTTACAACGCTATTATCGGACGGACCGGCCTGAGTAAGTTCGAGGCGGTCCCATCTACTTATCACATGATGCTCAAGTTCCCCTCCGTTCATGGAATTATCTCTGTTAAGGGGGATCAGAAGGTAGCTAGACAATGCTATATGAGCTTGTGCTGAACGTTGGCACCAATTAAGAGGGCCCGGGTGGATCTGCTGGAAGAGCTGCCGTACCCGAGGCAAACAATGGAACCCGTAGGGTTCAAATTGATTAATCTTGTTGAGGATGACTCAACTAAGACAACTCACATCGGGGCTCATCTAGCCCCTGACTTTGAAAAAGAACTGATCCACCTGCTGAGAAGCCACGTGGATATATTTGCTTGGACCCCGGATGATGTTCCGGGGATTGACCGATCCGATAGTGAACATCGGATCAACACTGAGCCTGGAACAAAGCCTGTTAGGCAGAAAAGGAGACGTTATTCTCCTGAGAAAATCGAGATTATCCAGGCTGAAGTGAATAAGCTGCTACGGTCGAGATTTATCAGAGAAATCCACTATACTGAATGGGTTAAAAACCCAGTGGTGGTTTCTAAACCGGACGGGAAATGGCAAATGTGCATCGACTTCCCCGATGTTAACAAGAGTTGTGAATCAGACCCATTCCCTCTGCCGCACATCGACCGACTGGTAGATGATGTTTCTGGTAGCACCATGATGAGTACCATGCATGCTTATTCTGGGTATCACCAGATCTTCTTGGCTGAGGAAGATCAGAAGAAATCATCATTCATGACCGAAGATGGGGTTTATTGTTATGTGGTTATGCCCTTCAGTCTCAAAAATGCTGAAGCAACATACCAAAGGTTGGTCAACAAAATCTTTAGAGAATTGATCGGCCATATGATGGAAGTGTATGTTGACGATATGATTGTTAAATCTATGAATAATGAAGACCACCTTTCTTATTTGTCTCGTTGTTTCGAAGTATGCCGAAAGTATAAGCTTAAACTAAATCCAAACAAATGCTGCTTCTGGATACGAAGTGGAAAATTTTTAGGATATTATGTTTCAGAGAAAGGCATAGAGGTTAACCCTGAAAAGGTGCAAGCTATCATTGATATGCAACCTCCGAGAAACAAGAGAGAGTTTCAAAGGCTTACTGGCCGGCTAGCTGCATTGAGTAGGTTTATTTCGAAATCCACAGACCGGACCTTACCTTTTTTCAGAGTGCTAAGAAAAGCAAGCCATATGGATTGGACCGAAGAATGCGATCGAGCCTTCTCTGAGTTGAAGACTTATTTAAGCACTCCCCCGGTGATGGTAAGTCCAACTTGTGATGAACCTTTGGGGCTATGTTTTGCGGTGTCCGAAGTTGCCGTCAGCGCAGCTCTGGTAACCATACGAGACGACATTCATAGACCGGTTTATTACGTCAGCCATTCTCTAGTATCTGCTGAAACCAGATNTTTGGCAAAGTATCGGTCAGTCCCTTCGTTAAAAAACGTCTATCGTACCCAATACAAATATCAATGATGTAAGTAATTAATACTTCTCTGATATGTTTTAGACTGCAAAGGATATTTTTTTGGACGAAAAACATGTGATCAACCATGACACTAACCAAATTGATCCTTCACTCTTGGATGAGCTTCTTGTTGGAAAGCAATTTGATTCCATCAACAAGGAAAAATAATAATTTATACACAAAATCAAGTTGATTTATGCTGTGGATGGAAATCAACACAATAAAGTTTTCTATTCTCAGTTAGGTGAAGAAATCATCCATTTTAAATAAGCTTACTAAATAAATTTGTCAACTTCCATAATTTTGTTTAATGTCTGTCTATTTAATAATGTAATGATAAAGTTGTCTGTATCTTTTTGTGAGACGTTATGCTTTGATTAAAGATCAGTGATATTATTCTTCATATTGAATTTTCTATTGTGAGTATATTGCTATTATGTGTTTCTAAAGATAGATAACATGTTATCAATTGGTATCAAAGAATTTGTTCTCCTTTCAGATTAGTGATTAACATTACTGATCTTTTAGAATGGTGTACACTTCCCCTTGACGTGTACCTAAATTTGGATAGTGTACCTAAATTGTCGGCAATGAAACTTCACCTTGCCGTTAATGGATGGTGTACCAAAATTTGAGCAAGAAGATTATCGATTTTGGGCTATGCATATGAAAGCAACCTTGATGGTAGGAAAATTGTGGGATGTTGTGGAATGTGGAATCAAACCAACACCTCCAAGAGCATATGAATCAATGGCACGGCACCATTGATTCATTATATGGATCTTTTGGAAAATGGACCAATGGTTAGGATTATGTCATGCTCTACTCCAAAGGAAATATGGTCCAAGTCGAAGGAGTAATTTGAAGAAGATGCACGAACAAAAATTGTTAATATCAGTAATCTAGAACAAGAATTTGAGTCACTCAAGATGTCTGAGCATGAAAAGATCAAAGTGTACATAGATCGAGTGACTGATGTAGTAAACCGAATAAGACTTCTTGGAAAATAGTCTATGGAGAAAGATTTACTAAAAAAATCAAGCGAACAATCACTTGGAAGTTCGAAGGAAAGATATCACCTTAGAGGAATGATATATTACGAAACTTGCAGTAGCAAGTCTTTCAAACAAGCTACAAGCTGTGGAAAATCGAAGTTTATTGCACTGAGAGACAACAAGTGAAAAAGCATTGATGAGCATTCATAAAAAACCAGTTGGCAACATCAAATATGATAATTATGGAACTTCTGATAATAACTCTAGAATAAAGTTTTATCTTTGTACACATTGCAAAAAAACAAGCCATCTGGAAATATATTGTTGCTGGAGGCCATATATACAATGTCGCAGGTGTAAGCAAATAAGACACATTGAGAGGATGTGCCCTTTAAAGAAGCAGTAATCTCATGTGGCTGCTGGAGAGGAGAGGAAAGAAGACCATATGGCTTGTTGTTTGTAGCAACTTCAAACTTTATGGATTAAAATGATAAAGTCTGGATACTTGACTCTTGTTAGTCAACAAATAGTCAGCAATAAGAGGTTTTTTCTAGAAATCAATGAAACATACAATGTTAAGATTAAGACTTTGGAGTTCGAATGGTAGANTGAGGAAGATTGCTTGACATTTTCTTTGCAAGAAAATTTATGAAGGAATTGTAGAGAAGTGTTGTAAATTACTTTGTTACTAACACCTTTTATAAACATAAATCCAAGACACATTTATTCATCTTTGGACAAAGGTGAAAGTAAAAGATAAGGTGCTGATATTCTTGGTATTTGGGAGATTCGGAAATAATTGCGACACAACAAATAAACACACATATCTATGGCATGACTAGTCACATTTATAATAAATCCAAGACACATTTATTCACCTTTAGACAAAGGTGAAAGTAAAAGTTAAGGTGTTGATATTCTTGGTATTTTGGAGATTCGAAAATAATTGCAGCACAACAAATAAACACACATATCTATGGCATGACTAGTCACATTTCTAATAAATCCAAGACACATTTATTCACCTTTAGACAAAGGTGAAAGTAAAAGATAAAGTGTTGATATTCTTGGTATTTGGGAGATTCGAAAATAATTGCAACACAACAAATATTGCCCATGATTTGATCTTTCTAAATTGTATATAAATATTAGAGTTGTGGATCGTTTTTGTACACAAATTACATCATATTCTCTATCTACTTAGCTAGTAAAATCTTCAACATTTATGGATTTTACTCCTCTATTCTCTCATGGATTTAATAGCCACGACGGACTTGAAAACATTCAACTTCATTCAACAATGAGAAGTTCCGAACGAGGTAGGCAACGGTGGACATCTGAAGAAGAACTTTTAGTCGTTTCAGCATGGCTAAATGTGTCTGTGGATCCTATCGTTGGTAATTCTCAAACATCTACGGGATTTTGGGCAAGAATTACAGAGTATTACAACTCTAATATTGTTCGCGGCAAGCTCTGTGAATCAGAATCAATTCGAAAGAAGTGGATAGATATTAACAAACTTGTTGGATTATTTTGTGGATTTTATGATGCAGCTTATGCAAGAAAAAGAAGCGGTTTTACCGAAAACGACTATGTCCAAGAAGCCCATAAATCTTATCAAAAAGCACACAAAATAGATTCAAGAATTTCAGCTAAATACTTTCCATATGAGCATTGTTGGAGAGTAATGAGAAACGAGGCAAAATGGAGACGTTCTATCGATTGTAGGGCAACTAGTGGATCTACCTGAGGAGCAAGCACTGAGGAAACACAACCTTCAGATACTGAACAACAACCGATTGGGAGGAATGCCGCAAAGCGACGTGAAAGGGAAAAATCATCGACTCGAGCTGAACGAAGAGCTCGAAATGAGACAATTGTTAGTCAATTCACCAATTATGAGTCTTCCATACGTGATTTAGAACGACAACTACACAACTACAACGAGCAAATGGCGATGTTTAACGAAATACAAATTCTCAATATCAATCCGGCTACACTCACTCCCGAGCAACAAACATTGTATAATAGGACACTGAGTTCTCTAATTCAAGGTTCTTCAGATCGATCTACTCCTCCTTCAGCTGGTTCCGGTAGTAATGCAAATCAATCATATAACGATAGTATTGGATGAGATCTAAATTTAGATGATTGATATTGTACTTTAATTTTATTTCGAAATGTTTAGTTATTGTTTTGGTAATAAATTAATATTCTGATAATTATTACTAATTTTTTTAATTTTAAAAATATATTTTATTTTTAATTTTTTTTATTATAATATACATATAATAATATAATATTAATTAAAAAAAATATATATATATATATATATAATAAAATGTTTGGACGGAGGAGAGAGAAACTCTCTCTCTTCCGCCCAAACATTCGGGCATACGGTTTTCACCGTATGCCCTTCAGTCGCCAGCGTGGCGACCGTTTCGGTGCCCGAAACCGTATTTCTACATGGTTTCGGGCACCGATAATGGTGGTCTAAGGGTTCATCCGATCCTTTAAACAATCAAAACCTTTACGGAATATCAGTTTCCTAGTTCATATTTTGATAACTGAAATTGTACCGTTTAACAGTTTCACAATTGTATAATCAATCGAAATCGATATTGTGGTAATGAGTCGGTTAACCAGTTATTGTTTAATTGATATACAATTTTACAAAATATTCATAAAAATTTTATTGTATAGTCAATCAGTTTAAATAAATTTACTTCGATATCCCACAAAAAACAAATTAAACTAAAAAATACATGATTACCATACTTAGAATAATAGGGAAATCTCAAATCTAAAATCGAAAAATAAAAAAAGCCATCAACCAAAAGAATATGAAATATATAAAATATTCAAATTGTGGCAACATAAACAATTAAGGATTAGAGCACAACAAAAATAATATAAAAACAAATACTAATTGGTAAATGAAAGTGTTAATATTTATTTATTTAGAGATACAACTACATTGGTGGGTTTCCATGACTGAAAAAATATTGAGTGTTCCATAGAACTACCCAATTAGAGATTAATTATTATAATCGGTTAAATAAGTAAACTGATATTAAAACTGATACTTATAAATAAAATCGATTAGTGACCGTATAACTGTCATGAAACCGAACCGTAAAAACTGATTAACTATATAACGAAAACCGTTTAACTGAATAGAATCGGTTTGGTTCGGTTTTGCGGTTTTACATCTCACCCCTAATTGAGCCATCCAAAACAAGAAAATTAGGTATTCAATCCCAAAACTTTCATAGTTTTTTGAAAAAATTGTTCCTCTTATAATTTGTAATGGTATATTTAATTCATAAACTTAAAGATTCTGATAAATTTTGTCCTTTAAATTTGAAACATTTGTCAAATAAAATCCCAAAACAACAAAATCGATTTCAGAAATTTGATTTTGATGGAAAATCTCAACACTTAAACTATTATCTAATAACATAGTATCAGACTGGACATAAAATGAACATAAGAGTTCCATTATTGATAAAAAAAGGGAAAGAATCAAGCTCTCGGATCACATTGACAAACCCTAGCCCCAATATGCTGATCGTTGATGCAATATCCAGCAGGACAATTATAAGAGCCGCAGCTCAAATATGAGCAGATCGTCGTACAAATAGCGTCGTTGCAGAAATCTGGACGAATCTGGATCGTCCATCCACCCATAGCATTATCCATGCTTAAACAAAATAAAAGCCCTAGAATCAGAACCACTGTCGTCGTTGTCTTAATCGCCATGCTCGTTTTACATTTTTACTGCATCGTGTGGTTATTTTATAGATTGAAAATATTAATTAACTGTTTGATGAATGGAAAATTTTACATTTTACTGCATCGTGTGGTTATTTTATAGATTAAAAATATTAATTAACGGTTTGATGATTGGAATATACCCGAAATAAAGTATGATTAATTTTTTAATTATATAATTAACCTTAATTAGAACGAATCACTTNGACATTGATTTTACTTTAGCAATTACAATTATAACAATTATAAAAATTTGAGGACAAAACTTGTAATTATATAAACCTAATTTTTGTGTGGGCAAAAAAATATTCGCCTATTCCCCATATTGTTTCATTTTTTAAATCAAGGCATTTACTTATTTATATATTTGTTCTTCAAAAAATTGAAAAACCAGAAAGCATAAAAGGAACATAAGAGTTCCATTATTGATAAAAAAAGGGAAAGAATCAAGCTCTCGGATCACATTGACAAACCCTAGCCCCAATATGCTGATCGTTGATGCAATATCCAGCAGGACAATTATAAGAGCCGCAGCTCAAATGTGAGCAGATTTTCGTACAAATAGTGTCGTTGCAGAAATCTGGACGAATCTGGATCGTCCATCCACCCATAGCATTATCCATGCTTAAACAAAATAAAAGCCCTAGAATCAGAACCACTGTCGTCGTTGTCTTAATCGCCATGCTCGTTTTACATTTTTACTGCATCGTGTGGTTATTTTATAGATTGAAAATATTAATTAACTGTTTGATGAATGGAAAATTTTACATTTTTACTGCATCGTGTGGTTATTTTATAGATTGAAAATATTAATTAACGGTTTGATGATTGGAATATACCCGAAATAAAGTATGATTAATTTTTTAATTATATAATTAACCTTAATTAGAACGAATCACTTTTTTCCCATGTTTGTTGTGTTTGTGAACAAATCGTTTTTATAATAATCTGTTTTTGGTTCGGAATAAGGGGGATGCAAATGATCAAACCGAACCTAGTTGAACTTAAATGTATTTAATGTTTGAGTTCGAAAACTAAAAAATCAATAATTGGAGTTCAATTTCGGTTCACCTCAAGTTTGAATTTACATTTCGAGTTATTAAAAATAATATATGTGTTATAACATAAATAAATATATTTTAATAATATATAAATTGGCTAGACTCAATTTGTTTCGTTATAAATTTTTAAGTAATACACATCTTTTTTTTAAAAAATGGATGAATTTTACTAGAATTTGTCTAATGTTTACGGACCTCCACAAATAAATTTATGCACATATTGTTATAGTCTAAAAGACCGGAGTGTTAACAGTCAACATGTTCGCACTGAATAGAATCGATATTGATTTGTTTAAAATGTAGAAAATGATTATGAAATGTAAGTTAATAAACGACACGGCAATTTAACGTGGAAAATCCCGTAAGAAATGGGAAAAAACCACGAGATCAAGAGCGTAAACGACTCTTAGTCGATTAATCAATGATGATTACACAAGATCGAAGGCTAAAGAAAATGACAAATGCTATAGACTGATGCGCAGTAGAGGGAGAAGCAGAAAAGCATCTCATATTGCGCACGTAGAGGATCCTCTTGAGCTAATATTTAAAGCTCAAATTTATAGGCGTATTTGTACGTGTAGTTTTTCTCCTGTAAACGTCAGTTGCACGTCTTACTGCCACCATTGAATGTGGAGTAACGTCCTCACTACTTATTAACTGTATGTAATCGCTAGACCGATTTTTAGGATCAGCCCCCTAAGAGTTATATGACAGCTGGCAGCTTAGCTACAGTTGTGTCAAATATTCGGGCCTTCTGGCCTTTCTCAAGTTCGGCCCTTCCAGCCCCTTTACATTATTGGGTTAAATTATGGGTTCCGGGTTGCATATGTTCGTCTTTTGTTACGTGGGCCGGCCCAAATTAGTTTGGGTCTCCACATATTCTTGGTACCGGGTTCCGGAGTTCTTATCACATACAAATTCACAAACTTTTAATTGTGCTTCGTAGCTCACAATATATTTTATATGAATATAAAAGTTTAATAATGTGCTTTTAATAAAATTTAACTCCCACATATTGAATTTTAGAATAAAAAGTTAAATTACTTTAGAAAACCTTTTCCAATACCTGAAATGTTGTTTGTATCGTATCCTATGATATTTGGGTGTGCCGACGCAGATTCATTTACGCGTCGATGCGTGAAAAATATATGTGTTATGTTTTCGAAGCATCTAAAATATTAATATAATATATATGATTATCTTTTACTGTCAATAATGAAATTAGAATATAAATAATGAAAATCTAAATGAGATAATGAAATTCAAAATAAAAAAAATTGATATGCTAAATAAAAAATAGAAATTTTATATATTAAATAAAAAGTTCATAAAAAATGATGAGCGTCCTATTTTGATTCTGCATATTCAAACTTTTAAATTAAATGAAGATTAATTACAAGATAATGTAAAACAAAACCAAATATGTGATATTGAAGAAATGTTGAAAATAACCTTAAAATTTATTTTATAATACAAAATTTAACAAAAAAAATAAAATAATAACATTTAGACGTGTCAAACCGTATCGGACGCATATGTAGCACGTCTCGGAGCATCAAGACATCACAATTGTATCTGGCAAAAATATTTTTGTGGATTTTCGATAATATTGAAGAACACTGCATAATATTATTGATTCCATAAAAAAACACACTTAAATTCGATGTAGCAAACCATACACCACACAATGACATTATTGACTAGACATCACATATAGCAACAAACATCAAGCACAACAAATAAATCTTATTCTTGTAGTAGTAAAACATCACTTAGTCCTCGTATTCATCCATCGCACGAGCTCGTTTATCCTGCTCGGTGTCGTCTTCGCTAGACATGATTCTCTTCTTGGTTCGAAGTTTCCTCTTCACCAAGAACTTCATAAACCATTTGGCTGAATCTTTAGAATACCTCGTTACACTATTCATATAGTCTATGTACATAATCCCAAATCTTGAATTGTATCCCGAAACCCATTCGTAATTGTCGCACCAAGACCATAGAAAGTATCCCCTTACATCCACTCCCTCTCTGCAAAAAAATCAATGACGTTTCATTCCAATTGTAGAAATTCATGATTCAATACGCTGAGAAAGTATCCATTTATTACAGTGCATAAAAATATGGTGTAACCATGGTGTATCGCCAGACCACATTGAAAGATATTATGTCTACTCATTGGTATTGTTTGGAACCATGGTGTATCGCCAGGTATGGTCACCTAGACGTGGTTCTATTCCACATTAATCAAACATCAATAAAACATACTTTTGTACGAACGCAGAAACCAACGGTGAGCTCACAGTTTCTTTAACCTAACGGTCAATAGAATGAATTTCAATTTTACACTTTAGTAAATTAGGGTTTAAATGTTTAGTTTTTGATACTTTTGATCAAAATTTCTTATATTCTAACAATGACATGTTCAAACTATAAAAATATATATATAACAATTTAAAATATAGTTTTTAAAATAATATGATAAATATGATTTTTAAGTTATACACAATTAATTGAAATTAAGGGCAAAAAAATCTTTTCATGAAATCACGATCAATGCACCGTTGTTTCAAAAACAGTTTTTTTAAATCACGTAAATATCACAGCACAATACATTCATTTCACCTCACATAATTTCTCAAACATTGTTTCAAAAATTCCTTATCTCATGATATCATTCTTCTATAAACTAGAATATTTCTAATTTTATATCCGATTTAAGACAGTTAACTTTAAGACAAGTGACATTGTATTTGATTGAGGGATGAGAAGCTTACTTCATTGATCTCAAAAGAGCTCCAAGGTGTTCTTTGTGGTAAGTGATTCTAAATGGATCATGACTATTCTCACAAGCTGTTTTTTTGGGGTTATTCAGCTCGTCACAACCTGGATTGCTCCAAGAATCATTAGAAAGAATGTACGAGATTTCATATATCCGAAATGTTGTAAAATCATACCGTTTTCAGTTATATATATTGGTGGAAGTGGATGATAAGTATCCTTGATAAATTTGAGAAGCTTGTGAAACCCCCATGGGACATCATACAGCCAGTCTGATCCAGCCTGGTTTATGAACAACAACTTCATTACTTAAAACGAACGAAAACCGAATATCGTTTAAGAGAAATATCGTACTCTAGGCCCAATCGGAACTCCACCTCGCTTAACTATTAGACAAGAAGATTGTTAGTTAGAAAAGTATACAAATGAGTGTAGAAATTCATGATTCAATGAGCGGAGAGAGTGTTTATGTAGTACACTTCATAAGAGAAGTAAATCAAATTGAAAAGGTTAGGAGAAGCCTATTACTCATGATATCACACATTTTATAAACTATAGTTATTCTAGTTCCACAACCGATGTAGGACAATATTTCACAACTCTCACTCAAGTCGAACTGGTCTTAGTCCGGTCCAGACTTGGTTCGATATTCTCGGTAGTGCTCGAATCATAAGTCGATCTATTTTTATCGCCTAAGCCCGATGCAATTTTCTATCAAAGTTTTTTATGTCAAAAACAGTACGGATCAGTCCGAAATCCACCATATAGCTCCAATATCATATAAAAATTCATGATTCAATAGGCCTAGAGAGTGTTTATGTAGCCCAATATATAAGAGAAGTGAATAACATTGAAAGATTAGGTCAAACCTATTACTCATGATATCACACCTCTTATAAATTAGAATTATTCTAATTTCACAATCGATGTGGGACAATATTTTAATAATGAGAAGGTGAAGTTGAAAAGTACCATGAAGCTTAACATGTTGATCTTTCCAGTATCCCTCAGTTTGAGGATCAGGATCATTAGTTGTATAATTTGCTGTGTAGTAATTTAATCCAAGAAAATCAAATGATCCTTTGAGCAACAAAGCTTCTTGAGGCGAAATAGGAGCTAAATGATCCGGTGGAACGTTTTCTAACATGGTCTTCGGGTAATGGCCAGTCACTATAGGCTCTAGAAACCTGTAATTCGATACAAAACTCAATATATTTTCTACAATATTTTTGGTAAAGGAACTCACCATCCCAACATGAAATCATGAGCTCTTCTTGCAGCTTTCTTGTCTTCTTCATCCCTTTCATGGAGTGGCTCAAACCAATGGCAAACAAGGGTTATTCCTATCTTTCCTTCTTGTTTCTCCTACGATATAGAGTTGGAATCATTGTTGGAATTATAGAATATNGTGTTTGATAAAATGTCAAGGAGAAGGAACTTACACTACTTTCTTACTCATAAACCCCTGGTATTCCTCTTGCAGGCATTGAGGAAGATCAAAGTGAAAGAGAGTGACATAAGGTTGGAGTCCATTTTCAAGCACAGTGTTGATGATATCATTGTAGAAGTCAATTCCTTCTCTGTTAATCCCTGCACTGCATCTTCCTCCTGTAAGTTCATTTCATAAGGTTAGTAGGTTAGTGTTGAAATATTATCTCAAATTAGAATAATTCTAATTTATAAGAAGCGTTATATAATGAATAATTGATTTGAATTGGTATTTTTAATTTGATTAATTTCTTTTATTGATTGAACTACACGAGCACTCTCATGTCCCATGGAATCCTGAATTTTTATATGATATTAGAGCTTCATAGGTTGTTTTTTATCTCGTTAGTACCAATTTAAAAAGACAAAAATTTTGGTAGAAACATACATCGTACTTATGCGACAAAAATAAATTGACATATGATTCGAGCACTACCAAACAAGTGTAAACTAGACCAAGATCAATTCGATTTGATGGAAAGTGTTGAAATATTGTCTAACGTTTGTTGTTGAATTAGAATAGTTTTAGTTTATAAAGGGTATGATTTGATATCATGAGTAATAAATTTGACATATTCTTTTCAATGTGATTTATTTCTTTTATAAACTATACTACATGAACACTCTCATGATCTATTGAATCATGAATTTATAGTTAGATATACATATTCTCTACAAGATTATTTGATTCAAACTTATGATCGTACCCGGAAGAATTCGTGTCCATGAGATGGAGAATCTGTAAGCATCAAACCCCATTTTCTTCATCATCGCAATATCTTCCTAAAACAAGAAAACTTGAAGATGAAAAGAAGTCTTAACCTAACCCTAATTATTTTTATTCTTTACCTTGAAGAAAGTATACATATCATCTGCTACATTCCCATTAGATCCATCTTTTATATTTCCTGTTACACAAATGATCATTTTCTGAAGTTTTACATAAAAAAATGAATTTTTGCAATTAGGGTTCTTGAAATACCAGGGTTTTTAAGGGAGAAATCATCCCAAATGCTTGGGCCTCTACCTCCTTTTGCAGCCCCTCCTTCGGACTAAAATAAATGCAAATAGGAGCACTTGTGATTTACTTGAGCTTCTTAGCTTTTAGGGTTTAGAAAGTGAGCTATAATACTTAAAAATATATCAGTCCAACTATCTATAATATTTTTGATCTTATAAACTAGAACCTTTGTATCACATCATATATGTTATTTATATTTTAATACTACTCCTCAAGTTAAACTTGCTTCATTTTACTGGGTTTACTCTTATTGGTACTCCGTTTCTATTATTTTGCCTAATCTCACGATGGTAGAATTAGGGTAGTCTGCGTTTACTCTTGTTAGTACTCAATTCATATCTCTATTATTTTGCCAAAGCTTAGTGAAATTTGATACACTTGGCTAGACTACCCGAAATCTACCATTGTGCTCTTATACCATTTTGAAACTTAGTATAAAATGGTATGGCAAAATGTAGTCAAGTTGACCCCATTAAAAAGACTAAACCCATTTTATTGTTGAAAAATCATGAATAAAATTCCGGGGTTATAGTTAAGAGAGTGTTGAAATGTGTAATTGTCACATAGTGAAATTATGATGTAATTTGGATTGATTATAAGAATGAACGTGGATCATAGCAAAAGACTTCTTTTTAATGATGCATTTTATTCTTTCTTATACATTATATTCAAACAATGAAATTGAATGGATTCTAGAAATTTAACATATACAACTAATATTATAACTAATTTTTTCGAGTTCATATATGAAGTAAGACATTGTATTAAGAAGCTTAATGTACCTGATAAGCAGCAGTGCCAGTTCCAAAGACAAAGTCATTTGGAAAATTGTTGCGAGTGATAGTTTTGGTGTCATTGAGAAAACCATTTCTAGGATTGCGTTGACGAATTGGAATGTAATCAACATCTAATCCGTTGTTCATACTTTCCATTTTCACTTAACCAACTGAAGGAAAAAGATGAAATATTATGGCTTCATTTCATCTCTATTTATACTGTTTTCGACCACTAGGAATCGGATTTTCGCTTGGCTACCAAGGCAAAACATCCCGAATATGTTGGTGTCGTCTTTTTTTACGCTTCATTCTTGGCTTAAAGGTTAGTGAATTCTAGTTCTTTAATGTTTGTTTCTTTATGGACTTGGAAGCTCGTTTGTTCTTCTTGTATAATATTTGTGAAAATATGAAAATAGTCCTCAAATTCGAATGTTGTAAATAAATGTATGGTCTCTCAAATTATATACAAATTCTTATTTATTATCTTTTTTTATAGTATGTCAATCAATTTCATCATTTATGTGCGAATAAATGAAGCCCTTGTGTTTTAAGAGATGCATGATTGAAAATTATGATAAAAATCATTGCATGATAAAGCAAAATCGGAGTACACACAAACTTAGTTCTCATAGTTTCAAGATTTGGTAATTTAACTCCGAATATTTTTTAATTGTGATCCCCAAAATGACAAAATGGGTTCACATGTCTTGTATGTTATATCAAAATCATTTTCTATAATTTATTATGTATTATATAATTGGCCGCAAATTTTTTTCAATTTTGATAATTACTATATAAAATCAAATTTTGGTACCAATTTTGTCAATTTAAAGTTTTGTTTTCTAAATATTGCAAATTTAGAGAATCAAAATTATGAAAGTTTTGGGATGGAAAATGTCATTTGCTCAAGTAAAATTAGTGTAGTATATTATCTAATTAAAAATAATCAATAATAATTTATTATTAAGATATTATCTAGGTATATAAATAATGGTTTTGTTTTTTTTGTATTATAGTAAATTTGTTATTTCAATTTTAATTGACACGATTTTAAATATTGTGAGATTCGGTAGTTACATTTGAATTTAAATGACTAAATTTTATGCTTCGGTTATAATTGAATGACTAAATGGAAGAGTTGCCATTTACATACTTTATCCGGTGATGTTTGCCCACGAACCCCCAACTTACAGCCTGTGTAAATGACATGCTCCCCAAGTTACAAAATGTCAAATATAGTACACATTTTGATAAAAAAATACATTTATAGCCCTCTAACTTCAATTAAATGAAAATAAGATACCTCAAGTTTCCAAATACCGTTTATGTTTGACACTTTAATGAACTCGTAAATTTTTAATATTTCATGCACAATTGTCGACCATCAATAGTAATTTTTGTATAATTTTTCAAATTGGTCCTATTTGCGTACTTTGTGATAAGTTTTCAAACGGTTTTCAACTTACGAAAACCGAATGTTAAATGTCAGGGATCAAAAACAAACGGTATTGATAACTTTAGGTGTCATTCTTGCAATTTCGTAAGTTGGGGGCTAATTATGCAATTTTCTCATACTTTATCTTTTAAAAACCAAAATAGCATGTGCTTTAATTGATAATTTTAATCTATGTTTTTAAACCGCGGTTGAACCGATTCGACTCTGAACAGCGTATTTCATAGTCTGGTTCGAACTAGACTGTTCTAGTTTTGCATTTTTTATTTTTGAAATGATACGATAATTAAATATTATTTTATTATATTTTTTTTCAATAGATTTTCTTTATTTCAATTTTAATCAATATTAATTATTTACGGATATTCGTAATATATAAAATAATTTCAATTATTTCTTTCAAAATTCTTATAAATTTGTTTCATTTTTCATATATTGATAAACTTATATCTTATATTTGCTTTATGGAATAACACAATCATTTATTAATTTTATGAAAATTATGATATAATTAAATCTTTTGAAAGTTTTTGCGGTTCAAACCGATTCGAACCGGTTTTTAGTTAACCAGACATTTTCCGGTTCGATAAAAATTCCCGGTTTAAAAACATAGATTTTAATAATGATATAAATATAGTCACCCAAAAATTATGTTAAATATAATAATAAAATTCTAGTCATGTTCCATTTGCTTTTGATAAAGAGAAAAGAAAAAGCAAAAGCTACACAAAACAAAGAGTTAGAATCTTCCTAACTCATGGAACAAGTTGATGTGATTGAGACATATTAGTTATTTATATTTATAATATTTTATAAAATAGGATTATCGATTAAGTCATAGTGTATCGGTACGTGCCATCTTATCAACGGACTCATACCAGGGATGGCGAATCCGAGTCAGACTCTTCCGAACACCGACTCTCATTGGATATTTATTGGATACGAGTTTTTATATTTAAATTTATTATTATTTATTTTAAAATAGTCATAATTTAATTTTATTATTATTTATATATATTAATATAATTTCGTTAATGTTTAAAAATTAGCGGTATATCGATATTATTGGAATATAATATAGTCGATATAAACTATTTAGATATTTTACCGGTTTTAAATATTAATTATATCTATATTTGTGGTCTTAATTTATTATTTTGTATAATATAATTAGATAATCATAACTTTATTTATTGTTATTTATAAACTATGTTAAACAAACCCATCTTTTTAAAAATTATATTTAATTAAAAATAATTGATAATATTAGCAAGTCACACTCTTTAACAAATTAAAGTCCTTGAGTCCCCGTGGCGCCGTGGTGGTTTCCGTTTAACATAGGTGGTACGAGTAATTTGGCGAATTTTCAGATAAATTAGATAATATCATGCTTATAAAAATATGGTTTTATTCAAATTATACAAGTATTATAAAATAATAAAACATAAATATATCATGATATGCTATTAATATATCATTAAACGGGATACTAATATTGACTATGGGTGAAAAAGGACCAAACAGGTTCACGAACCTCTCTGACCGAGCCGGTCAATGTTCGAGTTTGAGTTGATTTTTTCGAGTTCGAGTTCAAATTCCTAGCGAACCGAACCTCAAAGCACAAATTCTAATGAACCGAACCGAATCGGTTTGCGAGGCAATAAGATTACAATATTTAATTTATATTAAATATATTAAAATATATAATATTTTAATTAATTCGATCTCAAACAAAACCCGAACCTCAATCGAACCGAACTTCAAATCATAGATTTTTTTGTTTTCAAACTCAAACCAAACTTGGTATATTTTGAGCCGAACCCCAAACCTTAAAAAACAAGTTCGGCTTGGTTCGATTTGTTTACACCCCTAATAACGACGGTAGCTCGAATTATCATCAAACCAATTTTATTGCATCTTAGAACAATATTTATTTGATTAAAAATATATATATGATTTGATTAATATAAAATAAGGTTGTTACACGATCCGAACAGTTCGTGAATAATATGTGTTCGGCTCGAATGTGATCTTGTTCGAATAAAAATATGAACATTGTTCGAACATTTTTTTGGTTGTTTATAATTTGTACGAACACAAACATTTTCGTGAACAAATATGAACGTTCGTGAACAAATATATTATATAAATTAATTTATATTCTAATAGTGATGAGACATTCAGAACCCGATACCCCGAACTAGGTTAGGCCCAAGCTTTGTCAGGCCAGCCAAGTGACATAAGCCGAACTTGGAGGCCCTAGATCCAACTTCCGTGAACGGAGGACCCGGCGAGAACAGGCGGGCCCGAAAGCCCATTCTTATCGATCGGGGACCTAACACCAGAGCCATGCATTTTCCCCTCATCGGGACTGATCGGTCTAGATCACACAGACTGTGCTTCGCGCCATCCGCATTTCTCAACATATGGCAACAACCTCTGATAATCCTGTCAGAGGCGTGCCTAACAGAGTCGTACGAACCTCCTTCTGGTCGGGAGAGAACCGATTTGTAGCGCCGAAAGCCTGGCGCCGCGCAGCCATATAGAGTCAGGCCCGGGGCTTTCCCGCCCGTCATGAGCCGACCTAGCCGCATGTGACAAGCACAAAACGACACCCTAGTATTCACACAGCTGGAGAGACGTATAAAAGTGACACTTGAGAAGCGTAAGAAAGGATCCTCTTTGGCTCTTGCTGTATTTTTCATTAGCTCTTCCCCTCCCTTGTGATCTCTAAATCAACCATGATATTTGTAACGAACAGTTTGATTATTGGATCGACTAAGGGCATTTCTAGCTCTTAGTCAAGTGATTTTTTCCCCATCTTTTAGGGATTTTCCACTCTAAATTTGTCGTGTCATTTTCTGTTTGATTCATAATCGTTATCCCCATATTAAACAAATTAAAACCGAGTTCGTCTTGCAACGAACCGGACGATTGTTTACACCCCCAGTTTTCAGACCACAACAAATACATTATTATATTATTTAATTTTACAAACCTTTACAAAATCCTAATTTTCACTATTTGAATCTTGTGGTGGGTGGTAATCACTTCTTAATTCTTTATTGGATTAAAAAGACTATAAATCTATCTATTTTCCTTATTGATTAAAATAAATTTTAATGATTTTTATGCTTTGGCAACAAAATTTTCTATGTAGCTCATAATGTTTTTTTATGAATGATGAATTATAAATGACTTGAATTAGTCTTCTTTGTTTCGTGAAAATAATTGTTTGATTGTTTCTTCGATATATTTATTTTTTGTGATTTTGTTTGTAAAACAACGAAATTTAATTTTTTTTTGTGAATTTCGCTAAATAATACAAACATGTTCGAAAAAATCGTACGAACAATGTTCAAATAAGCTATTCGAAAGAACATGAATGATGAGAATTCTTGGACCGGGTACCCTGCAATGGTTAAGGCCCAATAACGATTAGTCCGACCCATGTAATTAAAGCGAACTTGCGCGGCCCAAAATCCCAGCTTAGTACATTTGAGATGAATTGGTCTGATGTTCCGCGATGGGACCGAAGATAGACTTAGCAAAATAGAATGGTGTTTGACAGGTGGCCCCACGGTTCTGTCCAATCGGTTACAGCCCAAGCGTTCAACGCTTCCGGCCTCCAGACATTTACCACAACTCGGGCCAGATCACGCAGGCCACGCTTCGGTCCCGGCCACGTTTTACATCACACGACAACAACCTTCAACAAACTTGTCAGAGGCAGTTACAGGGCGTGGATTACACACGCCTTCATCTCTATAAATACAAAGCTTGACGACGGAATTAGCAGGACGTTTTGGATGCATAAGAACATGTCGTTACTCTGCCGGAGTTCTTATAGCTTTCTATACCTCATCATCTTCATAAACATCTAGTGTATTTTTGTATTACGAACTGCTTGATTAGTAAATCGACTAAGAGCTTTTCATGCTCTTAGTCAAGTGGTTTTTTCCCCATTTCCCTTGGTTTTCCACTCTAAATTGCTTTGCCGATTTCTTCATTTACTTATTATAATAGTCTCCCCACCATAAACAAATTAAAACCGAGTTTGTATTTTGACGAACCGGACGACTGTTGGTACCCCATGAAAAGGGACCATAATAGTTTGGCGCCGTGCGTGGGGACGATTCTCTAATCCCATTTGAGTTTTCTACCAGGGATAGGGTAATCAAATGCATGGAAACCGGAACTTGGACGAACGACAGTGGCGTGCTTCCCAATAGTCTCCTAGCAACATTCACTTTACAAGATGTGGAAGATGTTGTCAGGAAGGTGGTACTGGAGATTATGTTGGAGAGAAGTGGAACAGAGCGACAGGCTGTTTCAAGCCCTCTTCCAAGAAGTAGAGGGTACGAGAGCGACCCTGATGAGCGCAACACTGATGATGAGGAAATTATCAGACGCGGTGTAACGATGAGGAGGCCGAGATATCGATCCACTCCTCCTCCCCCGGCCAAAGCTCCAACTCTCGCTCCAGGGAATGATCAGGAGCAGATGTAGCGGCGTATTGACGAGCTCATTAGGGAGTTGGAAAACATGTGTGTGCTGAAGGATTGTGGGCCCGATATGGGGCGCAATCCTGGTTTATTCAACAGGGCCATGGATGCCAGTTTGGTGAAGAGCCCGCCATCCACCTTAGGAAAGCATCTTCAGAAAATCAACAAATATATTAAGGTGGATGAAACGCTGGAATTAGGCTATCGGAAGCCTACCTGGAATTCTGAACCCGCAAGTGATCATAGGGTTTGCTACCCTAAGAAGCAGCCGCGAGAAGTAGCGGCAATAACTAAGAAAGACGTCCCCTCGAAGCAGGAGGACGATCGGGTGTATTGCGAACTTCATTACAACTGCGATCATCCAACTCTGAAGTGTCCGATGTTAAAAGTGACAGTAGCGGCAATGAATAAAGAGAGGCCCGACCGGAATGGTTAGAAGGGCAAACGAGCTGAATCTCCCCGAAGGGGCCATCAGGGTGACAATCGTCACAGGCCGCAGGGAAGAGATAATCGAGGACAACCCCGGAAGTACAATGATCGGACGGAGGACTGAAGGTCTCCTCCGCCAGAGCAAGATAGAGGACCGCAGGGTCGAGAGAACCGTGGACATTGCCAAAGAAGAAGGTGGTGGGGCCGTGGCGGTAGAGCCCCACAAAATGAAGGTGGAAGACAGGAGCAGCCCGCTCCTCCACCTGTTGAAACGGGTGCCCCACCTCCTCAAAACGAGGTGGCACCGAGAGAAGTAGCCGGAGATATTTATGTTATCTCCGGAGGATTGAGAATCAATGAGTCGGTCCGGGACCGAAAGAGAACAGCGTGAGGAGACTCTGCTGAGAACTTTGAATCTGTGGCGCTGGTTAAGTATGATCCAGCTGAGCGGTCCCCTTCCTTCGGGGAGGATATTACTTTCACTATGGCCGACCGGGAGGGGATTATCGATCCATGTGATGACCCCGTCACTATCACTGGAATCATTGGGAACCGTCGGGTGCACAGGATCTTAGTGGACACCGAGTCTTCGTACAATCTGATGAAGTGCAAAGTTGCTGAGATGCTGGGAGCTGCTGCTCACGATCTTCCGATCGCTAATATAACTCTCTGGGCATTCGACCAGAGAAGTGGCATTCCTTGATGGAAAATTTTATTCTGAGTCACCCTAGGAGACACATCCATTAACCGATCGGAGATCTTAGAATTCATTGTCGTTGAAGTCGACTTGGCTTACAACGACATTATCGGACGGACCGGCCTCAGTAAGTTCGAGGCTGTCCCTTCTACTTATCGTATGATGTTCAAGTTCCCCTCCGCTCACGGAGTCATTTCTGTAAAGGGGGATCAGAAGGTAGCGAGGCAAAAGAGGAGACGTTATTCTCCCGAAAAAATCGAGATTATCCGGGCTGAAGTCAACAAACTACTACGATCGGGGTTTATCAGAGAGATCCACTATACTGAATGGGTTGCAAACCCAGTAGTGGTTTCCAAGGCAGATGGGAAATGACGAATGTGTATCGACTTCACCGACGTCAATAAGACCTGCGAGTTGGATCTGTACCCACTGCCACACATCGACCGATTAGTAGATGTTGTGTCTGGCAGCACAATGATGAGTACCATGGATGCTTACTCCGGGTATCATCAAATATTCCTTGTCGAGGAAGATCAGAAAAAAGCATCATTCATGACCGAAAGTGGCGTCTATTGCTATATGGTTATGTCGTTCGGCCTGAAAAACGCTCGACCAACATACCAAAGGTTGGTCAACAAAATCTCTAGAGATTTGATAAGCCATATGATGCAAGTGTATGTTGACGATATGATTGTCAAGTCTATGAATGATGAAGATCATATTACTTATTTGTCTCGTTGTTTCGAAGTATGCCGCAAATATAAGCTCAAACTAAATCTAAACAAATGCTGCTTCGGGATCCGAAGTGGAAAATTTTTAGGATATTACGTTTCAGAGAAAGACATAGATATTAACCATGAGAAAGTGCATGCTATTATTGATGTGCAACCTCCAAGAAACAAAAGAGAATTTCATAGGCTTACTGGCCGACTCGTTGCGCTAAGCAGATTTATCTCCAGATCCACAGATCGGGATCTGCATTTTTACAGAGTGCTAAGAAAAGCAAGTCATCTAGATTGGACCGAAGAGTGCGATCGGGCCTTCTCGGATCTGAAGACTTATTTAAGCACTCCCCCAGTGATGGTGAGCCCAACTTGTAATGAACCTTTGGGCTTATATCTAGCAGTATTAGAAGTTGCCGTCAGCGCAACTCTGGTAACCATTCGAGATGACATCCATAGAC
>RWGZ01001239.1:0-29219 GCA_009725065.1 Utricularia reniformis | reverse complement strand
GGGCTCAATCTTTATATCATCGAGTCGTCAGAGCCAGATATTTTTGGCCGACGTTGCTTGGAGATGCCAAGAAATATACCAAACGATGTGCCATATGTCAATACCATGCTCCGATCTCACATCTGTCTGGGGCTCCCTTATCGGTCACCCCATTGCCTTGTCCGTTTGACAGATGAGGGATTGATATCCTAGGACATTTTCCTCAGTCAATAGGACAAAGAAAATTTTGTATTGTGGCAGTTGAATGTTACTCGAAGTGGATTGAAACAGAAGTAGTGGCCATCATCTCGGAGAAGGTTGTAAAACACTTCTTATGGAGAAACATTGTGAGCCTCTTCGGGGTGCCCCGAGCACTCATATTAGACAATGAGACCCAGTTCCGCGGAAAAAACGTACGGGATTCTTTACCATGTTGGGCATCGCCTAGCATTTCTCATCAGTGGCCCACCCCCAAACTAATGGACTTACGGAGGTATGTAACAAGTTTATTCTGAATGGGTTGAAGACCAAGTTAGAAGATTTTGGAGGGAAATGGCTTGAACATATCTATGAGGTCCTATGGGCATACCGAACTACATCACGCTCAACGACCCAAGAATCACCCTTCTCATTAGTATATGGTTCCGAAGCAGTTAGATCGGTGGAGGTTGCCATCCGGTCGCCCCGAATATCTCAATACAATGAGCATATGAACGGCGAAAGGAGATTGTTGGATCTCGAGATGATCGAGGAAAAGAGGGAATTTATTTACGCGCGGATGTGTTCTTATCAGCGAACAATGGAACGGGTCCATAACAAGCGAGTCCTCCCAAAGGAATTATTTGAAGGCGGCCTCGTCCTCCGAAGCATAAAGGTGCAGAGGAATGTCGGGAAGCTAGACAGAAATTGGGAAGGACCGTATCGGATATTGAAGAAACTGGAATTTGGTGCGTATAAACTCGAAACATTGGATGATGATGAGATCCCTCGAACTTGGAACGTCATGAATCCAAGGCAATATTTCTTGTAAATTTTTGATTAATAGCTTTGACTCAGTAAATATACATTCTTCTAAACGTAAGCGGAAAGCAAGTAAGTATAAAACAAACCGTTTCTCATTAAATGATGGACCGACTTTGGAATTGGATAGTTTAGGACGGGTCTGGACTGGTGACCGAAGCTTCTTATCTACAAGGCTCCCAAGTTGCAGTGATCACTCTGACAAGTTAGATGCTCCTGCGATTGCCCGGTCCCATGGATGAGTCGCGATTCTCCCAGAACTCACTACGAACTAAGACATCCCCTTCAACGGCATTCATTCTTGGGAAACGGCCGTTGTAATTACAAAATTCGCTATATAAGAAGGAATGAGAGTCCGCGTATCGAAATACAAGTTCGGCCCCAACGTGGGACATATGCAGAAACAAAGCTCGGCCAATATAACATACGGAACTTCAATAGAACTAAGGTTTAGCCAAAGCTTGTTATGAGACTCATAATGAACCCAGGCCGCGCCTTTCCAATTCAACTGTAATCCCAAGGACGGAGTAAGAGTGATCCACGCACAATGTGAAACGACAATCCAGTTAAAACCAATCTGATTGAGCCAAGTGTAAAATTGTGGACCGATGGGTTAGTACCTTATAACCATTTCCGATCTTACACTTAATGATTGAATACACTCGTTAATACTAAACACACTTGTTTATTTTAAATGTCAGTTATAATAACTTTATTCTGACTTTAAAAAGATGGAATTGAGAGGAAAAGAAGCTTTTATTAGGAGTAAGGAACAAAGTAGGGGTAAAAATACAATTTAAATACTAACTACCCTACCCATCTTCCTTATCCTCTACCCTCTGCTCCTGCGGTTTGGTCCGGGCCGCGAGCTGCCTCATCTCTTCCTCTTGCTCTGCCACCTTCTGGTTGATCGCTCTCTCCATCTCTTCAAATAGGTAAAAGAATGGGTCGTCATCTAGAACAGGTTCTTCTAAGGATGGTATTACTTAAAAGTTTTCATCCTTCTCCAGAGGCTCGATCGTCTTCCACCTCTCATCCACAGGGAAAGCCCGAATTGCTAGTAACCTGATCCTGCATGTTACTCAGGTACTTAGCAAAATACATCCCATGTATGTTATCCGCAAGAGCGAATAACAAAGGGGACCGAGCGAATCCCAGGACCGCTTCCCGGACCGAACTTTCAGCCGATGTGCGGGTTCTAGCCAGCTCCTCCTCCAAGCTCGTTTTTTCCTCCTGGGCCCGAAGAAGAAACTCGTTGAGCTTATTCCTTTTCTCCTGGACCCGAGCTTGAACTTGGTTAACTTCATCCTCTTGGGCCCGCAGCTTGGCTTCCAATTCAGAAATTCGACCCTGAGCCGTTTTCTCTTTCTTGTCCAGCTCAGAGACATGGTCTGTTAAGAGTGAGATTTCTGTCCCAGCTCTTAACAGTTCATTGTCCAATCGGTCCCGGTCCTCTCGTACCGTGACCAATTCACCATGTTTGATTTCAACTTGCCTTTTTGCAAGGTCAAGTTGATATTGGACTTGTTGGGACACAACCTGGCCACCCTGGTTCTTTTCCACTAAGATGGCAGTTATGAAACCTTTCCTCAACATATGCATAAGACAGTAAGGTCATAACATAAACCTTCGGGCCTTCATCTCAACGGAACTTACCTTAGTTGCGAGGTCGAGGAAACCCTCGATTATTTCTTCCCCAGACATGTCTGGCTGAACGTTGTCTGGCTTTTGTTCCCCATACAGGCGGAAGTCTTCAATAAAGGCACTCCTCCAGGAGACCAACATCTTCCATTTCTTAAACATGTCCAGCAGGCCCAAGGCAACACCCCCGTTGGAGTATGACTTAGGGCCCGATGCAGGTTCCTTCAAAACAATCCCCTTGGTAGGGACCGAAGCATTCCCCCTTTCTTCAGCCTTTTAAAAACCTTCAAGGCGGCTGCTTCGGTCTCCCTCTTCCCTTTGCCCAAGGGGACCGGCGGCAGGGAGACGTTCGCCTTGAGGTTGGTGCCGGGGAGAACTTTCTCCACGGGAACGACTCCCTGTAGCAACAAAGTAATCGTATCATCGCTAATAGCGGAGCTATTTCCGATTTGGTAGAGGCTGGATAGACTCAAATAACAAATTCTAGTCATTATCACCTCCTCTACCACTCCAAATACCCGAAGCGCGGGCCCTTCGCCCGTTGAGGGCTGTCCTGTGCAACGCAGGGTTAGTGTGTCTGCGCTGGTGGTTTGGATCGGTGGGTTCCCTCCAGTGGACGACCCTGATGGAACCAGCGTACCCCTTGTTGCTGATTCAGCCTTCTCCGCACTTTCCGTTGCTTCCTGTCGTCCTTCAGAAGGACGGACCGAAGCAGCAGCCAAACGCTTGAATCTTGAGCTTGACATCGTTTCGGTTGAATCTGCAAGATAAATATATAATGATCAGGAAATAACGAAGTAAAAATGTAACTTCATACCCGATCATTCAGATGGATCTGAAGAAGAAAACACCCCCTTTGGGGCTGGGCTCCGGTCCTACCCGCGACCCCTATTTCTATCAGTCTCTCCTCCGGAAGCAATTCTGTCCATCTAAGACGTGCTTCGGGGGGAGGAAACATCGCAAGTGTGCTTGGGATATCCAGACGGGAGGGGTTGAACCTGGTTCGGTCCAACTGACCTATGCGTGGGTGGGTTATAAGTGGCCACACCTTTAATATGTCCTCCTTAGGGACTGTAATCCAACATAACAAGACTCTCACACATGAAGAGACTCTTCATTATCAACTATAGCGCACTCCTTGGTTCGCACCGCTATGTAATTTAACTTACGACATCCTAACAGACCCTTACCCCTTCGGGACCCGATCAAGTACAAATTGAAAAAATGTTCCAAGGTCGGGACCATGCTCTGTTGGTGGCAATAAAAGATAAATGTCACTATGTACACATAGCTACCCGAAAATAACGCAAAGGTCGGGTAATGGATTTCCTTAAGTACAGCCGCTAAGAATGGGTGTAACGGAAAACGTAACCCGCACTTCAGGGATGCGTAACTAACAGGGATAGCGGTAGCCGGAACATTCATCTCCGCTAGAAGGAAACATTGAATATCTTCCCGCCCCTTCCGTATGGAGTAATGAGCCGGAATCGAAAACCTAAACCTAAATTCTTTTATATCCAACTTAGACATGGTTGGGTATCTCATCTTACGAGGATCCATGGCTAATACCTTGATAAAATTCGGTAGGAAAAAGTTTAAGCGTAGGCAGGAACGAAAACGCAGAGAACTTGGTTTGTGCGATTTTTTCCTTCGCGAAATAACGATGAGGAGGAACATTATCTGAAACCCGATTTAAATAGTAATTTCCCGATTAATTGTAAGCTGCCACGTAGGACTATCACAGGCGGTTGCAGTTTGTACGCGCTCATCACGCATATTGAATAGCAAAATGAGGAAGGGTGCAGGTCTGGATATTAATATTTAAAAGTGATACAAAAACGAATGTTATGATATTTTGAATTCAAATCCACATCTTAAATTAACCAAGGGAAGGATCGGTCCCATGGACGGTCATTACGAGCAGGCTCGGTCCTATATTCTCCCGAACGTATATAATGTTGCGTGGTCGCCTTGCGTCACCTCTGCGATGGCAACCAAGTCCGAGGGGCTAATGATGAGAATCCTAGGAACTGGTACCCTGCAATGGGTAAAGCTCAATAACGATTAGGTCAACCCATGTAATAAAAGCGAATTTGCGCGGTCCAAAATCCCCAGGTTAGTACATTTGAGATAAATTGGCCCGATGTTCCGCGATGGTACCGAAGATTGACTTAGCAAAATAGAACGGCGTTTGACATGTGGCCCCACGGTTCGGTCCAAACGGTTACAGCCCACTCGTTCCATGCTTCGGGCCTCCACACGTTTACCACGCCTCGGGCCAAATCACGCAGGCCACGCTTCGATCCCGCCCACGTTTTACGTTGCGCGACAACACCTTTCAACAAACTTGTCAGAGGCAGTTATATGGCATGGATTACACACGCCTTCATCTCTATAAATATAGAGCTTGACGAGGGAATTAGTTGGACCTTTTGGACGCATAAGAATATGCCGTTACTCTGTCGGAGTTCTTATAGCTTTCTATACCTCGTCATCTTCATAAACCTCTACTGTATTATTGTATTATGAACTGTTTGATTAGTAAATCGACTAAGAGATTTTCCTGCTCTTAGTCAAGTGGTTTTTTCCCCATTTCACAGGGTTTTCCACTCTAAATTGCTTTGTCAATTTCTTCATTTACTTATTCTAATTGTCTTCCCACCATAAACAAATTAAATCCGAGTTTGTATCTTGACGAACCGAACGACTGTTGATAACCCCTAAAAATATACCATAACAACGGGGTTTGCAGAAAGTAAAGGAAACCATAAAAGAGATTGACACTAGTTAGAGTGTTTAATCAGCAACCAAACAAAAAAATGGTACTAAAATATGGAGAAAATCTAGTCAAAAGTTCCGTAACATCGCGTAATGCAACCTATGGTTCATAAAGTAAAAGTAAAAAACAATTATGTATTATCAATGTTGATTATAGTCCTTGGGACGCTTAGTAAGACCTAATATTATGAATCAAAATCATTCATATTTGAATGTGTTTTCATAAATAAACAACTACATAAAAGTCTGTATCATAGGTCATCAAATATAATTTAATTTAATTTAGATACGATTATCCTAATCAACCTCAACTAAGTTTCTTTTATCTAGACAACTACTTAAAAATTATTTCTATCGTTAGCAAAAGTAATTTTATTTACTACAATTTAACCTTTTTAATACCTAACTCTAACAATAATGATGAGTCATGCACTAAACTACACTTGTCCCCTCATCGCTTGAGATTTGACTTATTAATGCATGTATCCCTACACAGGTGGAAAATTAACACTAATTGTAAAATTTATAAAAAGGTTTGCATGAAAAACGTTTTGTATGCGGCAACTATGATTATACTTTTACTGTTGAAATATATTGTTACGAACCGAAGAATCAAGTTAGACAATNGCCATTCTTAATTGACCATAATAAATAGAGCACGTGGCACTTGAACCAATGAGTCTAATAAGAGGTTTCTCGTGAACTAAGCAAATGATCTTCACCAACTTTGTATTTTGTATTCTATTTAATTTGGAAAGCATTCATATTGTCTGGAAATACAAAATTAAATTAATTTATTTATAATTTGGTAAAATTTGGAATATTCCATTATATATTCCGTAGTAGCCAAATGTGTGATTCTTATAGACTGAAATCTACCAAAAAATATCTTTTTACTTGTTTGCATTTTGAAATATATTTATATTTAATTTTATTACAGTTAGTTTAAGATGTAAAAAACGGTATGCTAATTGGATTGAATTGGCGTATAAGAGTTGAATAGTAATATGTTAATTTTATGTGTTTAATACGTTATGATCTCTTCTCTTCACTCATAAATTGATTAGACCTAAGAAATTGAACATAACATCATACTCGTAAAAAGCTTGAATGACATTGATGGGTTTAGTCATATTTATTGTAATTGATCAATTAATAATCTTACATTTTAATTGTGAAGTCCAATTTGTCAGTTTGTGTAAATTAAAAGGGTTTGTTGATAAGGTAATAAACATAGTATTTTAGATGCTAATTAGATTGGTTTATAAAAATGAATGTTTATGAGTAAACTATTATGTTTTATGGATTTTAATTTGTAGTATTATAATATACATTAAAACTTTTCTGGGTAAATTGATGCCATTTAGAAATGTAACATTTGTATTTGCACATATTTTTATTGATTTCAATGTATGATTTTTTAATAAACACGAGTTAAATTGAATAAAAAATATAAACATGAAATTAAAAATTAATATTTTGAGGGTATTTTTGTAAAAAAAATGATAGCTTAGTTGAGGGCATTTTTGAAAAGAAATGTTTGCCAATGATTCAATATCACGAAATATTAAATATATAACGAGAAATTGTAAATACAGGTATGAATCATTAAGAAATTAGTACGGAATACAATTAAAATCTGAAAAAATAAATTTATAAAATTCAACAAAGAATAGTACAAAGAGACTGCGTCTGTTGATTATACATCAATAATAAAAAGCATGTTCGATCTCCACATCAAGCTGTCTATCATCTAGCTGGCCATGGAACTTCTCTTCTTCTTCTTCTTCACTATTCTTCTCGCCGTCGCTGCTTCCATTGATGACTTGAGCTCCTACGGAAACACAACCCACGCAGTGATTCTTACAGCCTGCGCAGACACGCTTTACCCTGAACTATGCGCCTCCACCATCAACGAGGCTGTCGCCGGAGGCTCGCCGGCGGTAAGGAGCACGGAGGAGGTACTGAAAACGGCTCTCAATTATACAATTTACACGGTGCAGAGAAACTACTTCACTGTTAAGAAAGTTGCTGCTAGAAGGTTTTTGACGCCCCGTGAGAAGGTTGCCCTCCATGACTGCTTGGAAGTTATTGCCGATACTCTGGCGGAGGTTCACGGTTGCGCAGATACTGCTAATAACTATGGGGTTAAGAATTTCTCCATTGCTGAGCATAAAGAGAGGCTTCTTATCCTTCTCAGCGCAGCACAAACTAATCAAGAAACTTGTCTTGATGGATTTTCCCACGATGAAGCTGATAAGAAGATACGTAAATTGCTAATCGCCGGCCAGATTCACGTTTCCCGGCTAGTTAGCAATGTTATGGCAATTATTTCGAAGTTATCGGATGTTGAAATGGCGGGTACCAGGAGGACGGGGGTGGAAGAGAATGCCGATAATGAATCAGAGTGGCCCAAATGGATGTCAGCAGGAGATAGGAAGCTGCTTCAGGCGACCACCGTAACTGCTGATGCGACGGTGGCGGCCGACGGGAGTGGTAACTATAGAACTGTTTCCGCCGCCGTAGCGGCGGCTCCTAATGGGAGTAATCGGAGATTCGTGATCAGAATTAGGGCTGGAACATATAGAGAGAATGTAGATATTCCGAGGGGGAAGACTAACTTGATGTTCGTCGGTGACGGGCAAAGTTCGACCATCATCACCGGGAATCGCAACGTGGCCGGCGGTAGCACAACATTCCGCTCGGCAACTGTGGGTAAAATACTAAAAACTAAGAAATTCTGAGTATTTTCGAGTTAAAGAACATCTTGAACTGTATTAAATTTGTGACATTTATCACAGCGGTGAACGGCGACGGCTTCCTTGCCAGAGACATTACCTTTCAAAACACTGCTGGACCAGCGGGTCACCAGGCGGTGGCGTTGCGGGTGAGTGCAGATCTCAGCGCCTTTTATCGATGCAACATTGTGGCTTACCAAGACACCCTATACGTCCATTCCCTTCGCCAATTTTACACAAACTGCTACATCGCCGGCACCGTGGACTTCATCTTCGGGAACGCGGCTGCCGTTCTCCAGAACTGCGACATCCGTGCTCGCCGCCCAGGAAGCAACCAGCGTAACATGGTCACTGCACAAGGAAGAGACGACCCCAATCAGAATACCGGCATCGTCATCCAACGATCCAGAATCGGCGCGACCTCCGACCTTCAAGCAGTAATTAGCAGCGTTGAGACATATCTTGGCCGTCCGTGGAGGGAATACTCAAGGACTGTGATTATGCAGACTGAGATAAGCAACGTAATTCGGCCGGCGGGGTGGTACGAGTGGAACGGGAACTTCGCGCTTAACACACTGTTCTACGCTGAATACGCCAATACTGGACAAGGGGCAGGCACATCTAACAGAGTGACGTGGAGGGGTTTCAGGGTTCTAACTTCACCTGCACAGGCGCAGCCATTCACGGCCAATAACTTCATCTCTGCTTCGAGTTGGATTCCGGCGACTGGATTCCCATTTCAAGGAGGACTGTGATTTGGATTTGGATTTTGATTTGTATGCCAAGTTTCGAATAAGTTAAGCGTGTGCTAACATTTTGGTAATCCCATATTTAAATAAAAAGACTGATATTTCCATTGCTGTAATTCCCGTCACATTCCGGCGATTAATTTATCGGGGAATCCAAGAGACAGAGTATTTCCCTTAACAGAGGACAAGGCCGTATGGAGCCTCTCTCCTCCATGTGCCCATATTTAGACCACCTTTATCGGTGGCCGGTTAATGATTGCCAGTGTGGCGACTGAATCGTATCGTATGAAAATACGATTTCAACCACCTAAGTTTGGATCTCGTTCAATACTATCGTTACGTGATTGATTTACATTACTACCGGAACCAGCCGAAGGAGGAATAGATCGATCTGAAGAACCTTGAATTAGAGCACTCATTGTGGTATTATATAATGTTTGTTGCTCGAGAGTGAGTGTAGCCGGATTAATATTGAGAAGTTGTATTTTGTTAAACATCGTCATTTGCTCGTTGTAGTTGTGTAGTTGTCGTTTTAAATCACGTATGGAAGACTCATAATTTGTGAATTCACTAACAATTGTCTCATTTCGAGCCCTTCGTTCAGCACGAGCCGAGGACTCAGCTCGAGTCGATGTTTTTTCCCTTTCACGTCGCTTTGCAGCATTCCTCTCAATCGGTCGTTGTTCAGTATCTGAAGGTTGTGTTCCCTCACTGCTTGCTCCTCTGATAGATGCACTAGTTGCCCTACGATCGATAGGACGTCTCCACTTTGTCTCGTTTCTCATTACTATCCAACAATGCTCATATGGAAAGTGTTTAAATGAAATTCTTGAATCTATTTTGTGTGCTTCTTGATAAGATTTATGGGCTTCTTGGACATAGTCGTTTTCAGTAAAACCGCTTTTTTTTCTTGCATAAGCTGCATCATAAAATCCACAAAATAACCCAACAAGTTTGTTAATATCTGTCCACTTCTTTCGAATTGATTCTGATTCACGGGACTTGTCGCGAACAATATTGGAGTTGTAATAATCTGTAATTCTTGCCCAAAATCCCGTGGATGTTTGAGAATTACCGACGATAGGATCCACAGACACATTAAGTCATGCTGAAACGACTAAGAGTTCTTCTTCAGATGTCCACCGTTGTCTACCTCGTTCGGAACTTCTCATTGTTGAATGAAGTTGAATGTTTNC
This sequence comes from Utricularia reniformis, assembly GCA_009725065.1. Classification (NCBI taxonomy): domain Eukaryota; kingdom Viridiplantae; phylum Streptophyta; class Magnoliopsida; order Lamiales; family Lentibulariaceae; genus Utricularia; species Utricularia reniformis. The sequence goes on along the minus strand of RWGZ01001239.1, from coordinate 19,118 downwards.
TGCTTCCATTGATGACTTGAGCTCCTACGGAAACACAACCCACGCAGTGATTCTTACAGCCTGCGCAGACACGCTTTACCCTGAACTATGCGCCTCCACCATCAACGAGGCTGTCGCCGGAGGCTCGCCGGCGGTAAGGAGCACGGAGGAGGTACTGAAAACGGCTCTCAATTATACAATTTACACGGTGCAGAGAAACTACTTCACTGTTAAGAAAGTTGCTGCTAGAAGGTTTTTGACGCCCCGTGAGAAGGTTGCCCTCCATGACTGCTTGGAAGTTATTGCCGATACTCTGGCGGAGGTTCACGGTTGCGCAGATACTGCTAATAACTATGGGGTTAAGAATTTCTCCATTGCTGAGCATAAAGAGAGGCTTCTTATCCTTCTCAGCGCAGCACAAACTAATCAAGAAACTTGTCTTGATGGATTTTCCCACGATGAAGCTGATAAGAAGATACGTAAATTGCTAATCGCCGGCCAGATTCACGTTTCCCGGCTAGTTAGCAATGTTATGGCAATTATTTCGAAGTTATCGGATGTTGAAATGGCGGGTACCAGGAGGACGGGGGTGGAAGAGAATGCCGATAATGAATCAGAGTGGCCCAAATGGATGTCAGCAGGAGATAGGAAGCTGCTTCAGGCGACCACCGTAACTGCTGATGCGACGGTGGCGGCCGACGGGAGTGGTAACTATAGAACTGTTTCCGCCGCCGTAGCGGCGGCTCCTAATGGGAGTAATCGGAGATTCGTGATCAGAATTAGGGCTGGAACATATAGAGAGAATGTAGATATTCCGAGGGGGAAGACTAACTTGATGTTCGTCGGTGACGGGCAAAGTTCGACCATCATCACCGGGAATCGCAACGTGGCCGGCGGTAGCACAACATTCCGCTCGGCAACTGTGGGTAAAATACTAAAAACTAAGAAATTCTGAGTATTTTCGAGTTAAAGAACATCTTGAACTGTATTAAATTTGTGACATTTATCACAGCGGTGAACGGCGACGGCTTCCTTGCCAGAGACATTACCTTTCAAAACACTGCTGGACCAGCGGGTCACCAGGCGGTGGCGTTGCGGGTGAGTGCAGATCTCAGCGCCTTTTATCGATGCAACATTGTGGCTTACCAAGACACCCTATACGTCCATTCCCTTCGCCAATTTTACACAAACTGCTACATCGCCGGCACCGTCGACTTCATCTTCGGGAACGCGGCTGCCGTTCTCCAGAACTGCGACATCCGTGCTCGCCGCCCAGGAAGCAACCAGCGTAACATGGTCACTGCACAAGGAAGAGACGACCCCAATCAGAATACCGGCATCGTCATCCAACGATCCAGAATCGGCGCGACCTCCGACCTTCAAGCAGTAATTAGCAGCGTTGAGACATATCTTGGCCGTCCGTGGAGGGAATACTCAAGGACTGTGATTATGCAGACTGAGATAAGCAACGTAATTCGGCCGGCGGGGTGGTACGAGTGGAACGGGAACTTCGCGCTTAACACACTGTTCTACGCTGAATACGCCAATACTGGACAAGGGGCCGGCACATCTAACAGAGTGACGTGGAGGGGTTTCAGGGTTCTAACTTCACCTGCACAGGCGCAGCCATTCACGGCCAATAACTTCATCTCTGCTTCGAGTTGGATTCCGGCGACTGGATTCCCATTTCAAGGAGGACTGTGATTTGGATTTGGATTTTGATTTGTATGCCAAGTTTCGAATAAGTTAAGCGTGTGCTAACATTTTGGTAATCCCATATTTAAATAAAAAGACTGATATTTCCATTGCTGTAATTCCCGTCACATTCCGGCGATTAATTTATCGGGGAATCCAAGAGACAGAGTATTTCCCTTAACAGAGGACAAGGCCGTATGGAGCCTCTCTCCTCCATGTGCCCATATTTAGACCACCTTTATCGGTGGCCGGTTAATGATTGCCAGTGTGGCGACTGAATCGTATCGTATGAAAATACGATTTCAACCACCTAAGTTTGGATCTCGTTCAATACTATCGTTACGTGATTGATTTACATTACTACCGGAACCAGCCGAAGGAGGAATAGATCGATCTGAAGAACCTTGAATTAGAGCACTCATTGTGGTATTATATAATGTTTGTTGCTCGAGAGTGAGTGTAGCCGGATTAATATTGAGAAGTTGTATTTTGTTAAACATCGTCATTTGCTCGTTGTAGTTGTGTAGTTGTCGTTTTAAATCACGTATGGAAGACTCATAATTTGTGAATTCACTAACAATTGTCTCATTTCGAGCCCTTCGTTCAGCACGAGCCGAGGACTCAGCTCGAGTCGATGTTTTTTCCCTTTCACGTCGCTTTGCAGCATTCCTCTCAATCGGTCGTTGTTCAGTATCTGAAGGTTGTGTTCCCTCACTGCTTGCTCCTCTGATAGATGCACTAGTTGCCCTACGATCGATAGGACGTCTCCACTTTGTCTCGTTTCTCATTACTATCCAACAATGCTCATATGGAAAGTGTTTAAATGAAATTCTTGAATCTATTTTGTGTGCTTCTTGATAAGATTTATGGGCTTCTTGGACATAGTCGTTTTCAGTAAAACCGCTTTTTTTTCTTGCATAAGCTGCATCATAAAATCCACAAAATAACCCAACAAGTTTGTTAATATCTGTCCACTTCTTTCGAATTGATTCTGATTCACGGGACTTGTCGCGAACAATATTGGAGTTGTAATAATCTGTAATTCTTGCCCAAAATCCCGTGGATGTTTGAGAATTACCGACGATAGGATCCACAGACACATTTAGCCATGCTGAAACGACTAAAAGTTCTTCTTCATATGTCCACCGTTGTCTACCTCGTTCGGAACTTCTCATTGTTGAATGAAGCTGAATGTTTTCAAGTCCGTCGTGGCTATTAAATCCTTGAGAGAATGGAGGAGTTGAATCCATTAACGTTGAAGATTTTACTAGCAAAGTAGGCAGAGAAGATGATGTAATTTGTGTACAAAAATGATACTCAACTCTAATATTTATATACAATTTAGAAAGATCAAATCATGGACAATATTTGTTGTGTTGCAATTATTTTCGAATCTCCCAAATACCAAGAATATCAACACCTTATCTTTTACTTTCACTTTTGTCCAAAGGTGAATAAATGTGTCTTGGATTCATTAGAATTATGCATAGTCATGCCATAGATATATGTGTTTATTTGTTGTGTTGCAATTATTTTCGAATCTCCCAAATACAAAGAATATCAATACCTTATCTTTTACTTTCACTTTTGTCCAAAGGTGAATAAATGTGTCTTGGATTTATTAGAATTATGCCTAGTTATGCCATAGATATGTGTGTTTATTTGTTGTGTTGCAATTATTTTCGAATCTCCCAAATACCAAGAATATCAACACCTTATCTTTTACTTTCACCTTTGTCCAAAGGTAAATAAATGTGTCTTGAATTTATTGGAATTGTGTCTAGTAATGCCATAGATATGTGTGTTTATTTATTGTGTTGCAATTATTTTCGAACCTCCCAATTACCAAGAATATCAACACCTTATCTTTTACTTTCACTTTTGTCCAAAGGTGAATAAATGTGTATTGGATTTATTAGAATTATGTCTAGTCATGTCATAGATATGTGGGTTTATTTGTTGTGTTGCAATTACTTTCGAATCTCCCAAATACCAAGAATATCAACACCTTATCTTTTACTTTCACTTTTGTCCAAAAGTGAATAAATGTGTCTTGGATTTATTAGAATTATGCCTAGTCATGCCATAGATATGTGTGTTTATTTGTTGTGTTGCAATTATTTTCGAATCTCCCAAATACCAAGAATATTAACACCTTATCTTTTACTTTCACCTTTGTCCAAAGGTGAATAAATATGTCTTGGATTTATTGGAATTGTGTCTAGTCATGTCATAGATATGTGTGTTTATTTGTTGTGTTGCAATTATTTTCGAACATCTCAATTACCAAGAATATCAACATCTTATATTTTACTTTCACTTTTGTCCAAATGTGAATAAATGTGTCTTGGATTTATTCGAATTATGTCTAGTCATGCCATAGATATGTGTGCTTATTTGTTGTGTTGCAATTATTTTCGAATCTCCCAAATACCAAGAATATCAACACCTTATCTTTTACTTTCACTTTTGTCCAAAGGTGAATAAATGTATATTGGATTTATTAGAATTATGTCTAGTCATGCCATAGATATGTGTGTTTATTTGTTGTGTTGCAATTATTTTCGAATTTCCCAAATACCAAGAATATCAATACCTTATCTTTTACTTTCACTTTTGTCCAAAGGTGAATAAATGTGTCTTGGATTTATTTGAATTGTGTCTAGTCATGCCATAGATATGTGTGTTTATTTATTGTGTATCAATTATTTTCGAATCTCTCAAATATCAAGAATATCAACACCTTATCTTTTACTTTCACCTTTGTTCAAAGGTGAATAAATGTGTCTTGGATTTATTGGAATTGTATCTAGTCATGCCATAGATATGTGTGGTTATTTGTTGTGTTGCAATTATTTTAGAATCTCTCAATTACCAAAAATATCAACACATTATCTTTTACTTTCACCTTTGTCCAAATGTGAATAAATGTGTCTTAGATTTATTAGAATTATGTCTAGTCATGCCATAGATATGTGTGTTTATTTGTTGTGTTGTAATTCTTTTCGAATCTCCCAAATACCAAGAATATCAACACCTTATTTCGAATCTAATATCAACACTTATTAGATTCATATTTCGAATCTAGGATTTTCAAGAATTAAAAGTTTCAAAATCCTTGACCGAGGTGATTAAAAATTTGAAGAATTCAAATTGTCTATAAATAAACTTATTTATGAGCAAATATAAATTCATATTCTGAAATGAATTATATCTGTATTTCTAATTGAATGAGATCAAAGTTGTCGAGAGGAGTTTGATTACACGGTAACCAATCATTAAAATGTTTAATCTATGCACTAGATTTTTTNTTTTTGATCATTTTCATGCATACAAAAATCAAAGAAGTATAATGCATTCATCAAACAAAACACGTAAATTCGAACAAACTTGTTTTCCAATCTCTCTAGTTGTTTGGTTCTAAGAGATTGGGGTGTTCAGCATAGAGTTGCAAGCTTAAAGGATCACTTGACATGGACTTTATAGGTGTTATCAATGGTGGTTTCTCCCATTGCTTTGCATCTGTTGGGATCCACATTTCTTCATTTTTCCCTATGCTTATAAAATCAGGTAAATGTACAAAGTAGCCAATTATTTCCCACCTGCAACCTGCAAAATACCAATATTTTCACTAGGTAAATATCCTCTTTTGATCACTCAAAACTTATCTTTTTCGATTTCAGATGATTCGAAAAGCTATAATAGTGACATTCCTTTATATTCATCCCTTGTTGTTTGTTTAAAAGCATTCATTCATTGGTCTTGTAGGCTTAAAGACTCATACAAATCAAATCTCTCATACTATCTGTTATGGTCCCTTTTTAGGGGGTACCAACTGTCGTCCGGTTCGTTTAGCAAACGAACTCGGTTCTGATTTGTTTTAGATGTGGAAGACGATTAAAAGCTGGAAATTAGTAAATGCACAACGATGTATAGTGGAAACCCCAAGAATTGGGGTAAAAACCACTTGACTAAGAGCAGATTATGCTCTTAGCATGTTCACTAATCGAATAATTCATAGTTAATACAGCAGAGGCTTAATGAAAATGACAAGGAAAAGAAAACAGTAAGAACTCCGGCAGGGTAACGGCATGTTCTTACGCGTCCAAAGGGTCCTGCTATTTCCGTCGTCTTGCCCTGTATTTATAGAGTTCATAGCGTGTGTAAATCACGCTCTGTAACCACCTCTGACAGGTTTGTTAGAAGTTGTTATCGCGGGATGTAAAACGAGGTTGGGACCTAGGCGTGGTCTGCGTGATCGGGCCCGAAGCGTGGTAAACGTGGGAAGGCCCGAAGCGTGGAAAACGTGAGTTTGTAACCGTTTTGTAACCGTTCGGACCGAACCCAGGAGCCAGCTGGCAGAAAACGCTTTATTTCGTTAAGGTTACCTTCCGTCTTCTCATTGAACATCGGGCCGCTCTTCCTTAAGTGTGTAAGTGGGTTGTAGGAATTCGTTTTCACTATTTGAATCGGCCCAACGGTTGCTGGGCCTTACCCACCACAAGGTACCCGATCCTAAAGTTCTTATCACTAGCCCCTCAGGTTTGATTGCCAATCGCAGAGGTGATACAAGGCCGATCACATGATGTTTGCACATTCATGAGAACAAGGGACCGTACCTGTAGACAGTGAGAGTCCAGGGGACCGATATTTCCCTTAGTGTATGAGCCAACTAAGTTTAAAACTTAATAACGTATATTTAAGTTATATTTTTATCTTCGTTATTCTTTACATATTAATATCTCGACCCGCGCCTCTTCACATTCGACAGTTCAAGAGGCGTGATGAGTGCGCTTCGTACTGTCGCTGTCTTGGGCAGTATTACGTGGCGGCACACCATTGGCTGGGAGATTAATATTTTAATCGGGATTCTGGGCACTGTTTCTCCTCACCGTCATTATCGCGAAGGAGAAATTGCAGCAAGCTCTCGGTTCTGTGCCCTCAATCGATTTTACGTCCAATTCTCTTTCAATCCGTTTTTCCTAAGGTATACACTCATGGCTCCTCACAAAATGTGTTACCCTTCTATGTCTGAGTTGGACATTGAGGAGTTTAGGTCTAGGTTTTCAATTCCGGCACATTACTCTATCTGGAAGGGACGGGAATATATTCCATGTTTCCTTCCGGCGGAAATGAATGTGCCGGCATCGGCCATTCCGGTCAGTTACGCCTCGCTAAAGTGCGGGATTCGTTTTCCGCTACATCCCTTTGTAGCGAGCCGTGCTTAAGGAGATTCACTGCCCCACTTTTGCGTTGTTCCCGGGCAGTTATGTGTATAGTAGCGTTTATTTTTTATTGTTACCAACAGAATCGGGCCCCGACCCTAGAACACTTCTTTAATCTGTTCTTGGTAGGATCCCGAAAGGGGAAGGGTCTGTTGGGTTGCCGCAAGTTATACTATATAGCGGTGCGCACCAAAGAGTGCGCAATTGTAGATAAAAAGGAATCTCTCCATGCGTGGGAGGCCTGCTATGTGTGGATAACAGTCCCCCAAGAGGATCTGTTGAAAGTATGGCCGCGCTTAACCCACCCACGCATAGGTCAGTTGGACCGAAGTAGGTTCAACCCCTCCCGCACGGACACCGCAAACACGCTTGCGATGTTCCCCCTCCCGAAGCACGCCTTAGGCGAATAGATCTGCTTCGGGAGAAAAGATTGATAGAAATAGATGTTGCGGGTAGGACCGGAGCCCCAGCCCCGAAGGGGGTTTTTTCTAGTTCAGATCCATCAGAAGGATCGGGTATGATGTAGTGATTATATTTTAATCTTTCCTGATCCTTATGTATTTGTTTTGCAGATTTAACTGAGACAATGCCGAGCTCGCGCTTTAAACGCATGGCAGCTGCTTCGGTCCGTCCTTCTGAGGGACAAAGGGAAGCATCGGGCAGCGCTGAAGGAAGTGAATCAGCAACGAGGGGTACGGTGGTCCCTTCGGGGTCAGGGAACCCCCAGATCCAAACTACCAGAGCGGGCACGTTGACCCTTCGCTGCACAGGGCAGCCTTCATCTGGGGATGGGCATGCGTTTCGGGTATTTGGAGTAGTAGAGAAGGTGATAAAGGCTCGGATTCGTTCTTTGAGCTTATCCAGCCTCTATCAAATCTGTAATGCCTCCTTCATTAGTGCTAAAACTATTACTTTGTTACTGCAGGGAGCCGTTCCCGTGGAGAAGGTTCTCCCCGGTCCTCAGCTTCAGGCGAACGTCTCCCTGCCGCCGGTCCCCTTAGGAAAAGGGTGACCGAAGTGGAAGCCCCGCAGGAGCCGAAGAGGCTGAAGAGGGGGGGTCAGCGCTCCGGTCCCCACTAAGGGGATCGTTCTGAAGGAGCCTGCATCAGGCCCGAAGACTAACTCCGACTGGGGAGTTGCTCTGGGCCTGTTGGACATGTTCAACAAGGGGAGGAAACTATCCTCCTAGAGGAGTGCATTCGTAAAGGACTTCCGCCTTTTCGGAGAGCAGAACCCAGATAACGTCCAGGCGGACGTGTCTAGGGAAGATATTATGGAAACTTCCTCAATCTCACCTCCAAGGTAACTTTTGTTTACCATGAAGGCCCGAAGCTTCATCTTTAAAAATGTGTTATCTTTTGCAGATGTTGAGGAAAGCTTTCACAACTGCTATCACTGTGGAGAAAAGCCAAGGTGATAGCGTTGTGTCCCAAAAAGTCTAAGATAAACTTGACCTTGCAAAAAGGCAAGTTGAGATCAAGCATGGGGAGTTGGTCACGGTACGGGAGGATCGGGACCGGCTGGATAATGAGCTGCTAAGGGCAGGGACGGAGGTCTCGCTCTAAGCAGATAAAGTCTCTGAGCTGGAGAAGGTGGGGGAAACAGCTCAGGGGCGAATTGCCGACCTGGAGGCCAAGCTGCGGGCCAAAGAAGAAGAAATCAACCAAGTCCAAGGTCGGGCTCAGGAGAAGAGGAACAAGCTGAACGAGCTTCTCCTTCGGGCCTAAGAAGACAAGACGGCCTTGGAAGAGGAGTTGACAAGGGCCCGCACTTCGACCGAAGGTTCGGTCCAGGAAGCCGTTCTGGGGTTCGCTCAGTCCCCTTTGTTATTCGCTTTAGCGGATAATATACATGGGGTTTATACCGCCAAGTATCTGAATAACATGCGCGAGCAAGTTATTCAGCAATTTGGGCTTTCCCCCTCGGACGAGCGATGGAGGATGATCGAGCCACTCGAGAAAGATGGCAAGTTTCGGGTTATTCCAACCTTGGAAAAACCTGTTCTGGAAGAGGACCCTTTCTTCTACCTCTTTGAAGAGATGGAGAGAGCGGTCAACCAAAAGGTGACCGATTAAGAAGAAGAACTGAAGCGGCCCGGACCGAACCCCAGGAGCCCGAAGTGGAAGATAAAGAGGAAGGGCAGATTAGTTAGATCTAGTCATTACTTTGTATATGCCATACTCTTTATTCAGTATAAAGCTTTTTCTTCAGCTCTGATTATTTTAATCAGCAGAACGAAATGACATAACTAACTTCTAAATAAACTAATAAGTTTTACTTTAACGAAGTTGTTTTGATCACTAAGTATAAGATTGGAGACTCTCATAGGTAGTTAACCATCGGTCCCAGACGTTATGTTTGGTTTATTCATATCAATTCTGATTGGATCAGTCGTTTTACATTGTGTATGGGTCACTCTTATTCCGTCCTTGGAGTCAATACTTGATTGGATAGGCGTAGTCTGCGTTTAATATGAGTCTTTACGAGCTTCGGCCGAACCTCGGTTCTAATAAAGTCCCTTAGGTTTTGTTGGCCAAGCTTTGCTCATAATACGTCTTATAATAGGACCGATCTTATGTCTCGATATGCTGACTACCATTCCTTTTATCGTAGCAGATGTCGTTGGTACAAAGGCTCATTCCTAAAGACTGAATGCCGTTGAAGGGAGTGTTTTAGTTCGTAATGAGTTCTGGGAGAATGACAACTCATCTATGGGGCTGGGCAAGTGCAGGAGCATCTGACTCATCAGAGCGGTCACTACAACTTGGGAGCCTTGCGGACAAGAAGCTTCGGTCACCAGTCCAGATTCGTCCTACTCCACCCAACTTCAAGATCGGTCCATCATTCCGTTAGAAATAGTTTGAATTTGTACTTACTTGTTTCTACTTACGTTTAAGAGAATGTATTTCATTGAGTCAAACATATTAATCGAATATTCACAAGAAATATCGCCTTAAATTCATGACATTCCAAGTTCGGGGGACCTTTATACCATCTAATGTTTCAAGTTTATACGCACCTGATTCCAATTTCTTTGATACTCGATACGGTCCCTCCCAATTTCTGTCCAGCTTTCCAACGTTCCTCTGCTCCTTAATGCTTCTGAGGACGAGATCGCCTTCAAAGAATTCCCCTGGGAGGACTCGTTTGTTTTGGGCCCGTTCCATAGATCGCTGATAAGCACGCATCCGTGCATAAATTGCATCTCTCTTTTCTTCGATCATCTCGAGGTCCAATAATCTCCTTTCACCATTCATATGCTCATCGTATTGAGAGATTCGAGGTGATCGGATGGCAACCTCCACTGGGCTAACAGCTTCGGTCCCATACACCAATGAGAAAGGTGATTCCTAGGTTGTTGAACGAGGTGTAGTTCGGTATGCCCATATGACCTCATAGATGTGTTCGGGCCATTTTCCTCCAAAATCTTCTAACTTGGTTTTCAACCCTTTCAGGATAACCTTGTTAGATACCTCCGTAAGTCCGTTAGTTTGGGGATGGGCTACTGATGAAAAATGCTGGATGATGCCCAACTTGGTGCATAGATCCCGTATGCTCCTTCAGTGGAACTGAGTCTCATTATCAGATACGAGCGCTCGGGGAATCCCGAAGTGGCTCACGATATTTCGCCATATAAAATGTTTGACTACTTTTTCCGAAATGATGGCTACTGCTTCTGCTTCAATCCATTTCGAGTAATATTCCACCGCTACAATACAGAATTTCCTTTGCCCTATGGACAGAGGAAAAGGTCCGAGGATATCGATCCTCCATCTGTCAAACGGGCAAGGCAATGGGGTAATTGATAAGGGAGCCCCAGACAATTGCGGGAGTGGAGCATGGTATTGGCATATGGCACAACGTTTAGTATATTGCTTGGCATCAGCGAGCAATGTTGCCCAAAAGTACCCAACTCTGATAATGCGGTGGTATAAAGATCGAGCCCGTGAATGAATGCCGCATATCCCTTCATGAACATAAATCATGACGGCTTCAGCCTCAATAGGAGATAAGCAGCGCAGAAGCGGGCATTCAAAACTCTTTTTAAACAAGCGTCCATCGACTAAGGTAAACCTCTTAGCCCGGACCTCTATTTTTCTGGCTTCAGACTTATCTTCAGGGAGATAGTCATTCGAGAGGTATTTAATAAAGGAGTCCATCCAATTGGGTTCTCCTGGGGATTCAGTAGCATCAATATTCAAGCCATGGAGTTCATGGCATAGAGCCCCGATCTCTTCAATAGACTGTTCGGTCACTGGAATCTCGACCGAAGGTCGGTCCTGAATATGGACCGAAATAGTGCTCGGCTCTATGTCAGGTATGCCCGAAGCCAATCTGACGAGTGCATCGGCAACCTTGTTTTGTCCATTTTCCCTCAGTGTTGATCCGATATTCACTATCGGATCGGTCAATCCCCGGAACATCATCCGGGGTCCAAACAAATATATCCACATGGCTTCTCAGCAAGTGGATAAGTTCTTTCTCAAAGTCAGGGGCTAAATGAGCCCCGATGCGAGTTGTCTTAGTTGAGTCATCTTCAATCAGGTTAATCAATTTGAACCCTACGGGTTCCATTGCTTGCCTCGGGTGCGGCAGCTCTTCCAGCAAATCCACCCGGGCCCTCTTGATCGGTGCCAACGTTCGGCACGAGCTCATGTAGCATTGCCTGGCTACCTTCTGATCCCCCTTAACAGAAATAACTCCATGAATGGAGGAGAATTNACAGAAATAACTCCATGAATGTAGGGGAACTTGAGCATCATGTGATAAGTAAAAGGGACCGCCTCAAACTTACTCAGGCCGGTCCGTCCGATAATAACGTTGTAAGCCAAGTCGACTTCAACGATAATGAATTCAAGGTCCTCAGAACGGTCCTTGGATGGTTCTCCAAGGGTAACGGGAAACAACATCTTCCCGCATGGAATAACGCTCCTTTGGTCGAACGACCAAAGAGTTATGTTGGCGATCGGAAGATCGTGAGCAGCATCTCCCAACATTTCAGCGGCCTCGTGCTTCATCAGATTGCACGAAGCCCCAGTATCCACTTAAATTCTGTGGACACGTCGATTTCCGATGATCCCAGTAATGGTAAGGGGACCGTCACATGGATCCATGATCCCTTCCCGATCAGCCGGGGTGAAAGTAATGTCCTCTCTGAAGAAGGAGGACCGTTCCATGGGATCATACTTTACCAGCGCCACAGATTCGGAGCTCTCAGCAGAGTTTCCACGCGCAGTTCTCTTTCGGTCCTGGACCGATTCATTTATTCTCAATCCACCGGAGATGACATAAATATCTTCGGCCACTTCTCTGGGTGCCGCCTCATTTCGAGGAGGTTGAACACCAGTTTCAGCAGGTCGGGGAGCAGCTTGTTTCTGTCTCTCACCCTCATTCTGCGGGGCTCTGCCGCCACGGCCCCGCCATCTTCTTCTTTGGCCCTGACCATGGTTCTCACGACCGTGTTGGCCTCTTTCTTGCTCTGGCGGAGGAGACCTTCGGTCCTCCGTCCGATCGTTGTAGTTTCGGGGTTGTCCCCAATTATCTCTTCCCCGCGGCCTGTGACGATCGTCACCTTGATGGCTCCTTCGGGGGGATTCTGCTCGCTTGCCCTTCTGACCATTTCGGTTGGGCTTCTCTTTTACTCATTGCCTCTACTGTCTCTTTCAACAGCGGGCACTTCAAGGTCGGGTGATCGCGATTATGATGAAGCTCGCAATACACCCGATTGTCCTCCTGCTTCGGGGGGACGTTTTTTCATTCACAGCCACTACTTCTCGCGACTGTTTCTTCGGGTATGAAACCCTATGATCACCTGCGGGCTCAGAATTCCCGCTAGGCTTCCGATAACCAAGCCCCAGCGCTTCATCTACCTTAATATACTTGTTGATTTTCTGAAGCAGTTTTCCCAAGGTAGATGGTGGGCTCTTCACCAAACTGGCCGAAAGGCCGCACGGTCCTAAGACCTGCTGTAGAATATCAATTTTATCCCGAAGCTCGAGTTTGATGCCTCGGGCGGTCCTATTAAATTTCTCCATAAAGGACCGAAGACTCATTTTCGCCGGGATATATTTTAGCTGGTATAGTTCCTGCCTGCTTCGAGGCAGTCCTACATTTGGAGCGAATTGCTCTGAGAAAGCCAAAATAAAGCCACCATACGACTGTATGGATCGGGCCGGCAGATTTTTGAACCATGTTCGGACGTCGCCTTGTAATCCTGCCGCGAAGATGCGGCACTTTAATGAATCCGATGCCCGAACCGTTCCCATACGTAACTCGAATTCGGCGACATGATCGATCGGATCACCATCGCCACGAAATGTTGGCAACCCCTCGGGGTTGCGATAATGTCGATCTGGGACTGCTGCCCAGATTTCCTCTGAAAAGAGGAGCATCAAATCTCCCAAGGCGGCTGATACACCTTCAGATTGCTGGGATGACGCTTGGACAGCATGTAAATTATGCCACAAATCGTCGCCCTTGCTCCGCCTGATAAGGGCCTCCATGACCCTGTTATATAAACCAGGATTGCGTCCCAGATTCGGTTCGCAATCCTTCAATGCACGCATGTTTTCTAACTCCCTGGTGAGCTCATCTATTCGTCGTTGCATATGCTCCTGGTCATTTCTAGGAGCGGGAGTTAGAGCTCTAGCTGGAGGGGGAGGAGTAGATCGATATCTAGGCCTCCTCATTGTGACGCCACGCCTGATGATTTCTTCATCATCAGTACTACGCTCGTCAGGATCACTCTCGTATCCTCGACTTCTGGGAACAGGGCTGGATACAGCCGGTGGTTCTGTTCCACTTTTCTCCGTCGTAATTTCCAGTACCACCTTCCTTACGACAGCTTCCAAATCCTGTAAAGTGAATGTTGATGCTGGAAGACTATCGGGAAGCACGTCACTATCATTCGTCGGAGTTCTAGTCGCCATGCCTTTGATTATCCTATCCCTGGTAGAAAACTCAAATGGGATTAGAGAATCGTCCCCACGGACGGCGCCAAACTGTTATGATCCCTTTTTAGGGGGTACCAACAGTCGTCCTGTTCGTTTAACAAACGAACTCGGTTCTGATTTCTTTTAAGTGTGGAAGGCGATCAAAAGCTAAAAACAAAGTGAATGCACGGCGATATATAGTGGAAACCCCAAGAATTGGGGTGAAAACCACTCGACTAAGAGCTGCTTCTTCTCTTAGCATGCTCACTAATGAAATAACTCAAAGCTTATACAAGATAGGCTAATGAAAATGACGAGGTAAAGAAAGCGATAAGAATCCGGCAGAGTAACAGCCTGTTCTTAGGCATCCAAAAGGTCATGTTATCTCCGTCGTCTGGCCCTGTATTTATAGAGTTCTTAGTGAGTGTAACTCACGCTCCGTAACCGCCTCTGACAGGTTTGTTAGAGGTTGTTATCGTGGGATGTAAAACGAGGCTGGGACCGAAGCGTGGTAAACGTGATCGGGCCCGAAGTGTGGTAAACGTGGGTTGTAACTGCTCGGACCGAACCCAGGTGACAGCTGGCAGAAAACGTTTTATTTCGCTAAGGTCATCTTCGGTCCTTCAGTTGAACATCGGTCCGCTCTTTATTGGAGGTGAGAAATGGGCTACAAGGGTTCATTTTCGCCATTTAAATTGGTCCGATCGTTGTTGGGCCTTACCATCACAAGGTATCCGATCCTAGAGTTCTCATCAAATATTATTTTTTATAACAATAAAATAAAATAAAATAGATTAAAACCCGCAGTTATTCCGGTCGTGCTAAGACGGTACAGAGTTTTGGACGGATATGAATACATTTTATTTGACGTTTGGTAACTCGGTGGAGCTGCAGCGGTTTAGGAGCTTTCCGGACAGCAGAGTTGTAGAGCCGTGGAAGTCGGTAATTTGATTGGAAAAAGCGGAATGGATGGAAGGAAGAAAAAAGGTGGGTCTGACTCTGAGTGAGTTACTAGGTGTCCAGTGTGTGGAACCTGGGCACGTATGTAGCTTCTTATGAATCAATTTGCTTCTCTGACTGGGCAGTCGCGGAACCTTTTCACCAAGCTTCGTTTTTTCACCGATCGGAAGATTGTTACGAACGGCAAAGTGCTCCATGCCCACCTCTTCAAATCCGGTTTATTCCCGTTTTGTGAGTTCCTTTCAACGACCCTCCTCAATTTTTATGCTAAATGTAACCTCTTTCTCGAGGCTCATATTTTGTTCGAGGAATTCCCGTGCAAAATGGATGCTGTTTCGTGGAATATTCTAATCAATGGCTATTCTCAATTTGGGCTTACTCATTGCTCGGTTTCGGCTCTACAATTGTTCAAAAGAATGATGCAACATGACTCATTGCTCGGTCATCCGAATTCTCATACTTTCACTGGTATATTTTCTGCTGCTGCTGATTTGGAGGACANGCTTAGCGTCGTGCAGCCCTATGAAGTCATGCCCGGCGGCTGTCCCGCCTGACACGAGCCGGCCTAGCCGCAGGGGACAAGCACAAAAAGACACCCTACTGTTCACGCAACACAGAAGACGTATAAAAAGGACACTTGTGAGACAAAGAAAGGGATCCTCTATGTTATGGTCCATATCATTTGTCGGGAAGCAAGTCACTATTATTTGTCGGAATTCCAGTCGCCATGCCTTTGATTATCCTATCCCTGGTAGAAAACTCAAATGGGATTAGAGAATCGTCTCCACGGACGGCGCCAAACTGTTATGGTCCCTTTTTAGGGGGTACCAACAGTCGTCCGGTTCGTTTAGCAAACGAACTCGGTTCTGATTTGTTTTAAATGTGGAAGACGATTAAAAGCTGGAAATAAGTAAATGCACAGCGATGTATAGTGGAAACCCCAGGAATTGGGGTGAAAACCGCTTAACTAAGAGCATATTATGCTCTTAGCATGTTCACTAATCGAATAATTCATAATCAATACAGCAGAGGCTTAATGAAAATGACTAGGAAAAGAAAGCATTAAGAACTCTGGCAGGGTAACGGCATGTTCTTACGCGTCCAAAGGGTCCTTCTATTTCCGTCGTCTTGCCCTGTATTTTTAGAGCTTATAGTGTGTGTAAATCACGCTCTGTAACCGCCTCTGACAGGTTTGTTAGAGGTTGTTATCGCGGGAAGTAAAACGAGGTTGGGATCGAGGCGTGGTCTGCGTGATCGGGCCCGAAGCGTGGTAAACGTGGGAAGGCCCGAAGCGTGGAAAACGTGAGTTTGTAACCGTTCTATAACCGTTCGAACCGAACCCAGGAGCCAGCTGGCAGAAAACGCTTTATTTCGTTAAGGTTATCTTCGGTCCTCTCGTTGAACATCGGGCCGCTCTTCCTTAAGTGTGTAAATGGGCTATAGGAATTCGTTTTCACTTATTTGAATCGGTCCAACGGTTGCAGGGCCTCACCCATCACAAGGTACCCGATCCTAAAGTTCTCATCAATTACAAATGATAATTAGTGTAATCACTCATAAGAATGCAATATCATAATATATGTACTATATTTAATAGTACCACAAAGCGGATATACTTGATATATAAAATTTGAATAGGTGTTTGTAGGGCTGTTATGCGATTTGAATCGTTCATGTTCGAAATGTGTTCAGCTCGTATATGATAATGTTAGTTTGTTCGAATATGAACATTGATCGACATTTTTTCATGTTCATTTATAATTTGAACGAACATAACATTTTCGTAAACAAATATGAACCTTCGTGAACGAATATATTATTTTAGTTATATCTAATCTATCATATTTTATATTATCTCTCCATATTATCCTATTTTTTTATAGATATTCTAAGGTTTTTTTCTTATTTTATTTTCAAATGATATTATATTTTTTTAATTTAAATTTTTAATTTTAAAAATCAATTTTAGTATATTGAATTTCAATATTAAATTCAAAAAAATTTAAGTAGATCGTAGAATACGTTCGAATAACTTATTCGAAAATGTTCAAACAAGTTGTTCAAACGAACATGAACATTCATATAAGTATTTAAATAATGTTCGAACGTGAATTCCAGTTCGAATAAAATTTGAACGAACATAAACATGTTTGAATAAAAATATGAACAAACATGAACATATAGAGTACGCTTTGTTCGGATCTAATAACCATATATGTTTGTCAATAAAATAGTGTAAAAGTGGTGTCCCTCAAAGTTTTTAAATTGATACAAAGCTTCCGAAGTTGATAAAATATATATTATTGACACATAACTTTTAAAGTTGTAAACACCATACTCTTGAAATTCAAGAATTGTGTGGTTGGCCACCGAAGTTCTAAAACTGTTATATTTTACTCTAACATTTGTTAATGTTTTAATACATCATAGTTTGTATTTATCCCCTTAACTTTTAAAATATGTAATGCTAATGTCTAGACATATATATTGTCAAAATCACTCACACAAAAAAGACGAAAAATTACTACTATTCACTCGAATGTTATATTTTAATAGTTTTGAAACTTTAGGTGTTAAATACATAATTTCTAAACTTTGCGGGCATTGTCTTTACGTTATTTTAAACGTTGGGGGTCACCTCTGTAATTTGGGCGAAAGGCAAATTTGGTCCCCAAAGTTTTGAGTTTTGGCAATTTTGGTCTCCAAACTTTATATATTTTGGCAAACCAGTCTCCGAAGTTTTAAAATGGCAAACCAGTTATCAAACCATTTTTTTTGGCAAAACGAATCCCTAAAGTTTTGGGTGTATGGCATAATTGGTCTTTAAAGTAACATTACGCAAATTTGATCCTCAAAGATTGCAAAACGTGACAAATGTATTCTCCAACACTGTTAAGGGTCCCCAAAATTTGCAAAACGAAGACGAAGACAAACGAGGGACGAAACAAATTTTCCTACCTTAATATACAAAAAGCTTTAGCAGTATCGACGTTACACAAATTGGGGACCAATTTTGCCAAATTTCCGAAACTTTGGGGACTAAAATTGTTAGTATGTGTAAATTTTGAGAGCAGATATTGCCAAAATCAAAGTTTGGGGATCGATTTTGCCATTTTAGGGATCCTATTTGCCAAATTAATCAAACTTTGGGGATCAAAGTTGCCAAAATATTAAACTTTGAAGACTAAATTTTATGCTTAATAGTTTGGGGACCTAATTTGCCATTTTATACAAACTTTAGGAATCAAATGCTCCATTTTTTCCTGTCTCTAATTTTCTCTAAACCTTTTACAAAGTGCTTAGAAAATTTAAGCACTTTGAAATTTATCCATTAAAAAAAATAATCCCCAATTTGTCGGAAAAGGATGTATGAACAATAAGTTTTCATAGCACTCAACTTAAATGCATCTTGTCAATGTTATTAGACGAATATAAGTTCATTCACCTGAAAATCATTGTCATAACGAAAGTCATAGTAGACAAAACATTAATAACAACTGCTGCGAAAACGGCATATGTATATTGTATAACAATCCCATATAAATTCTGATCTATTACCGGCCTGAAACAATACAACTTTGATCAATATCATGAAATATCATTGTAAAATATGTAAAAAGATTTACTATTACTCCAGTAAACCAAGACACATGATCTTGAAGAATGTCCATTTTGTCATCTTGGGCCTTATTTTCCTAAGTAACAAATACTAAATTGAGTAAAAAATCAACTCATACACAATAAGATAAATCGAATATCACATACTTATTGAGGAAATAAGCAAATGGAGCGAAAACTAAAGTAGCAGCTGCATGACGATACACGACGAATACCCAATGACTGAATCCTTTCTTGAAAGAAAGCAAGACGATGATGCGCATTCCCGAAATTCCAAAATGAAGAAATATCATTGCAATAAAAGGCTTAAGCATCTCCCATAAGCTTAGCTTATCCATTTTTTTACATCATATTGTATTGTAAACAAGTGTTGGGTTTTGTTTTATAGTATGAGTTACAAGTAAAATATTCTCCTATACCATAACTAGCAAAATTTGATTTTACTAAATAGTGAATGCGTATTGATGTCAAATATAGGAAATTGGTTGTAGCTTACATTACCTATATTTTGCAGCAAATTGAATTGATACTCACGCAGCATTGTTTTCATCGATGCCCAGTTGCAGAAAAATAATGAACAGTCATTTTCTTCCGTCATCAACAACGAAGTACTATTTAATAAAAAATAAATACTTACTCATCTAAATTTGTTGATTTTAGTAAATTTTATACACACATTTTATTAAATTAGACACATTTAATCCCCAAA
>RWGZ01001238.1:182848-212349 GCA_009725065.1 Utricularia reniformis | reverse complement strand
GACAAAGGAAGAAGATTCAAGCGATAACAAGACTGGAAAAACTGTTGCAACCTTCAACCCATCAACCTATGATCCTCGTCGTCTATCAGGAAACGAAAACTCCACACAAGTCATTGTGAATGTACCATTCAACGGGAAAAATTACAGAAATTGGAAAAGATCAATGGAGCTAGCTTTAGAATCCAAAATGAAACTTGGGTTCATTACATGAGACATCCCTGTTCCCAAACTAACATCTACTGATTATCCAATTTGGAAATCAGTGGACTCCACGGTGCGCTCATGGATACTAAATGCAATGATCGGAGAGATATCAGAGACTTTCATGTATGCGACAAGTGCGTTAACACTATGGAATGATCTAGAGGAAAGATTTGCTAAAGCAAACGGACCTCTATTCTCAAAACTCCAGAAGGAACTCAACTCCTTAAATCAAGGAAATCTTTCAATTACGATGTATTACAACAAATTAAGCAACCTCTGGGAAGAGCTCAACAGAATTCTCCCACTACCATCCTGTGGATGTGAAGCTGCCCAAATCTGTACATGTAAGGTTGGAAAACTCTATGTTGAACGAGAGAACTTTATTCGAGTCACGCAATTCTTGAATGGTTTACAAGACTATTATGAGCCAACTGTGAATCAAATACTGCTAATAGAACCTCTTCCCTCTCTGGGAAAGGTTTTTGCAATTGTTGGAAAGATTGAACAGCAGAGGGGAAATGTGCTTTCAAATGCAAATAACGATAACATGGCGCTACACTCGAAAGGATCATCCTCCGGAACAAAATATGAACAGAATAAACAAAGCAAAGAACATCACGTCACTGCTCCAGAAAAATGGTGCCAAAAATGCCACAAAAATGGGCATACAACAGAGACATGCTTCCTTATCCATGGACTTCCCGAATGGTACAAAAAGCTAAAGAAAAATCAAGGAAAATCAGTGCCCAAAGCATATGCGAACCTGGTTGCTGCTGCAGAGACTCCCCTGTATATAGAAGAAGAAACAACAAAACTGGATATGGGGAATTTCGTAGGATGCGTCGACTTTGCAGGTACGAAAAACATCTCAAAAATTCCTTTTGCTTCTAACATACACGCAGGTTCATGGATCATAGAACACTGGTGCGACAAGTCATATGTGCAATGATCTTAGCCTTTTTACTCACCATTGGCCCCTGAAAAATGAAACTCCAGTCACCTGATGGTTCCATTAGACAAATTTCTAAAGCAGAGAGTAAACCTAAGCCCCAAACTCACTCTGCATAACGTTCTTTACATTCCCTCTTTTAAAATCAACCTCCTTTCCGTTTCCAAACTCATAGGCACCACCATGATGAATATGATATTTAATTCTACCAATTGTTTTATACAGGTCCAGATGACAAATGAAACATTGGCAGTGGGATTCATGAAAAAAAATCTCTATATTTTGAACAACGACTCCTTCAAACCAACTATTGTCAAGACTTTTGAATCTGTAGCTATAGCTACAACTCATCCTTTTGTTTCCAATGTAACCAATGATATTTTTGATATATGGCATGCGAGGTTGGGGCACCCAAATGTTAAAGTTATGGAACTCACAACAAAACAAAAATTCATAACAGAAAACCACCACCCTTGCAATGCTTGTCAAACTGCCAAGATACAAAGATTGCCATTTCACCGAAGCTTAATCCAAACCAATACAAATTTTGAACTTATTCATGTCGATGTTTGGGGGCCTTACCGACAACCTAGTCTCTCCGGAGCTACATACATACTCACACTGGTGGATGATCACAGATGGGCAACCTGGACATATCTCATCCACCAGAAATCCCAGACCAAGGAATTACTCCAAAACTTTATCACATTGATACAAAACCAATTTTCAGCCCACATTAAAGCCTTCCGCTCAGACAACGGATCTGAATCTGTCAATAATTCTTGTAACACTCTTTTTCAGAACAATGGAATCCGCCACGAAAAATCATGCCCCCACACTCCACAACAAAATGGAGTGGTGGAAAGAAAGCACAAACATTTGATCCAAACTGCCCGAACATTATTGATTCATGCTTCTTTACCGAATATATTCTGGGGAGAGGTCATACTCACTGCGACCTACCTTATTAACAGACTCCCATCCTCAGTTCTAGATTGGGAAACTCCCTTCTTCCGGTTATACAACCACAATCCCAAATATGATCAGCTAAAGGCTTTCGGGTGCCTAGGCTACGTTTGCAATAATACTCCCCACTAAAGACAAATTCGCTCCAAGAGGTTCCAAGTGTATTCTCCTTGGATACTCAGCGGATCGAAAAGCATACAAGATGTATGACTTAGAGGCACAAAAAATTATCCACTCCAGGGATGTTCGGCTATTTGAATCAATTTTCCCATATCGAACTCACTCTGTATCCACAACAAATTCCTATCCACAATTGATGACTGAACAAGTTATACCAGAGCCTATGATTCCTAATCTGCCATTTTCTACCCAAGACACCCCTCAAATCGGTCCAATCTTAGAAATTGAAAATGAATTTTTGTCATGAGACCCAAATCCAGATTCTAAAAATTCTGAGAATTCTGAAAATTCACCAAACAACCTTGTCGATGAAATTGAAACACCAGGGACAAACCTCCGTAGAAGCCAACGAACCCATAAACCGCCATCCTGGCATTCGGATTATATTGCTTCTTCACTCCACTGCCCCCAACCCTCAAAGGCACATATGGCTCTTGTTGCACAAGGAGAAACGATGCAAGAACCAAGCGGCTATGATGAAGCAAAGGATATACCAGAATGGATTAGGGCCATGCAGAATGAACTCCTAGCCCTGAAGAAAAATGAAACGTGGGAATTATGCACATTGCCCCCTGGGAAAAGGTCCATTGGTTGCAAATGAGTATACAAAACTAAACTCCATTCTGATGGATCGATAGCTAAATACAAGGCCAGACTTGTCGCCAAGGGGTAGAACCAGAGAAAGGGGACTGATTTTACAGAAGTTTTTTCGCCGGTGGCAAAGAATGTAACAGTTAGGTTAATATTCGCTCTCGCGGCATCACGGAGATGGATGATCCATCAGATTGACATAAATAATGCATTCCTACATGGATAGTTGGATGAAGAAATTTACATGACTGCTCCTGCAGGTTTGGAGCTTGAAAGGCCGGAACTTGTATGTAGACTCAAACATTCCTTGTATGGCTTAAAACAAGCATCAAGACAATGGAACAAGGAATTAACAGCCAAGCCGATATCATATGGTTTCACAGATCAGGACACGACTATTGCTTATTCATCAAATGGAATGCCAATGCACTCACAACGTTGGTGGTTTACGTTGATGATATCCTCATTACAGGGAATGACTCAAACGAGATTAAATCAATAAAGGAGCATTTGGATAAGTGGTTCACAATCAAAGACATGGGAGACGCACAATATTTCCTTGGTTTGGAGATTATACATCTCAACAATGGCCTCTTCATCAATCAGCAGAAATACATTCTAGACATTATAAAAGAAACTGGTCTTGAACATGTAAAGGCAGCAAGGGTTCCTCTTTTGCCAGGCACCATATTATCCTCTTATGATCTGGATATCCTAGAAGACTCGGGATGCTATCGAAGATTAATTGGTAAGCTTCTATATCTTGGATTTACTCGTCCCGATATTGCCTACGCAACCCAACATCTCAGTCAGTATATGCAGCGGCCAGGGGTAACTCACTGGAATGCAGCCATAAATGTGGTGAAATACTTAAAAGGAACCACATCAATGGGATTATTCTATGAGAGCGAATCAGATGAGAAAATACGAGGCTTCTGCGATACCGATTGGGGTTCATGCATGGACACTAGACGCTCTCTGACAGGTTATGGAATTTTGTTCGGAAAATCTTTGATATCCTGAAAACAAAAAAACAAGTCACAGTCTCCAGATCAATAGCAGAAGCTAAATATAAAAGCTTAGGGACGACCGTTTGTGAGCTTAAATGGATAACCTATTTACTGGAGGAATTTCAAATTAAGATGGATGGACCAGTTCATGTATTCTGTGATAATAAAGCCGCTATTAGTATTGCATCCAACCCGGTATTTCATGAACGGACAAAGCACCTTGAAATCAATTGTCATCTTGTAAGAGATCATTGTACAAATGGGTTCATAACTCTGGAATATGTGGCAAGTCGAAAGCAANCCCGACGAAAACTTCAGATTTGGTACCAGAGTAGTTTAAATAATTTATTTATGCATTTCTGTCTATAAATACATGTACAAACTCATTTAGAATGATAAGAGAAAATATTGAAACCTTTAATCCATATTTCAGCATCATCTTTTCCAACTTCTACGCATAAGATCTTCTTCTCCCCTTACTATTTTCACATGGTATCAGAACAAACACACATAACATTATGACAAAGGAAGAAGATTCAAGCGATAACAAGACTGGAAAAACTGTTGCAACCTTCAACCCATCAACCTATGATCCTCGTCGTCTATCAGGAAACGAAAACTCCACACAAGTCATTGTGAATGTACCATTCAACGGGAAAAATTACAGAAATTGGAAAAGATCAATGGAGCTAGCTTTAGAATCCAAAATGAAACTTGGGTTCATTACATGAGACATCCCTGTTCCCAAACTAACATCTACTGATTATCCAATTTGGAAATCAGTGGACTCCACGGTGCGCTCATGGATACTAAATGCAATGATCGGAGAGATATCAGAGACTTTCATGTATGCGACAAGTGCGTTAACACTATGGAATGATCTAGAGGAAAGATTTGCTAAAGCAAACGGACCTCTATTCTCAAAACTCCAGAAGGAACTCAACTCCTTAAATCAAGGAAATCTTTCAATTACGATGTATTACAACAAATTAAGCAACCTCTGGGAAGAGCTCAACAGAATTCTCCCACTACCATCCTGTGGATGTGAAGCTGCCCAAATCTGTACATGTAAGGTTGGAAAACTCTATGTTGAACGAGAGAACTTTATTCGAGTCACGCAATTCTTGAATGGTTTACAAGACTATTATGAGCCAACTGTGAATCAAATACTGCTAATAGAACCTCTTCCCTCTCTGGGAAAGGTTTTTGCAATTGTTGGAAAATTGAACAACAGAGGGGAAATGTGCTTTCAAATGCAAATAACGATAACATGGCGCTACACTCGAAAGGATCATCCTCCGGAACAAAATATGAACAGAATAAACAAAGCAAAGAACATCACGTCACTGCTTCAGAAAAATGGTGCCAAAAATGCCACAAAAATGGGCATACAACAGAGACATGCTTCCTTATCCATGGACTTCCCGACTAATACAAAAAGCTAAAGAAAAATCAAGGAAAATCAGTGCCCAAAGCATATGCGAACCTGGCTGCAGCTGCAGAGACTCCTCTGTATATAGAAGAAGAAACAACAAAATTGGATATGGGGAATTTCGTAGGATGCGTCGACTTTGCAGGTACGAAAAACATCTCAAAAATTCCTTTTGCTTCTAACATACACGCAGGTTCATGGATCATAGACGCTGGTACGACAAGTCATATGTGCAATGATCTTAGCCTTTTTACTCACCATTGGCCCCTGAAAAATGAAACTCCAGTCACCTTTCCTGATGGTTCCATTAGACAAATTTCTAAAACAGGGACAGTAAACCTAAGCCCCAAACTCACTCTGCATAACGTTCTTTACATTCCCTCTTTTAAAATCAACCTCCTTTCTGTTTCCAAACTCATAGGCACCACCATGATGAATCTGATATTTAATTCCACCAATTGTTTTATACAGGTCCAGATGACCAATGAAACATTGGCAGTGGGATTCATGAACAAAAAATCTCTATATTTTGAACAACGACTCCTTCAACCCAACTATTGTCAAGACTTTTGAATCTGTAGCTATAGCTACAACTCATCCTTTTGTTTCCAATGTAACCAATGATATTTTTGATATATGGCATGTGAGGTTGGGGCACCCAAATGTTAAAGTAATGGAACTCATAACAAAACAAAAATTCATAACACAAAACCACCACCCTTGCAATGCTTGTCAAACTGACAAGATACAAAGATTGCCATTTCACTGAAGCTTAATCAAAACCACTACAAGATTAAATCAATAAAGGTCGCCAATGCACTCACAGCGCCAATGCACTCACAGCGTTGGTGGTTTACGTTGATGATATCCTCATTACAGGGAATGACTCAAACGAGATTAAATCAATAAAGGAGCATTTGGATAAGTGGTTCACAATCAAAGACATGGGAGACGCACAATATTTCCTTGGTTTGGAGATTATACATCTCAGCAATGGCCTCTTCATCAATCAGCGGAAATACATTCTAGACATTATAAAAGAAACTGGTCTTGAACATGTAAAGGCAGCAAGGGTTCCTCTGTTGCCAGACACCACATTATCCTCTTATGATCTGGATATCCTAGAAGACTCGGGATGTTATCGAAGATTAATTGGTAAGCTTCTATATCTTGGATTTACTCGTCCCGATATTGCCTACGCAACCCAACATCTCAGTCAGTATATGCAACAGCCAGGGGTAACTCACTGGAATGCAGCCATAAATGTGGTGAAATACTTAAAAGGAACCACATCAATGGGATTATTCTATGAGAGCGAATCAGATGAGAAAATACGAGGCTTCTGCGATGCCGATTGGGGTTCATGCATGGACACTAGACGCTCTCTGACAGGTTATGGAATTTTGTTCGGAAAATCTTTGATATCCTAGAAAACAAAAAAACAAGCCACAGTCTCGAGATCAACAGCAGAAGCTGAATATAGAAGCTTAGGGACGACCGTTTGTGAGCTTAAATGGATAACCTATTTACTGGAGGAATTTCAAATTAAGATGGATGGACCAGTTCATGTATTCTGTGATAATAAAGCCGCCATTAGTATTGCATCCAACCCGGTATTTCATGAACGGACAAAGCACCTTGAAATCAATTGTCATCTTGTAAGAGATCATTGTACAAATGGGTTCATAACTCTGGAATATGTGGCAAGTCGAAAGCAAGCCGCGGATCTGTTTACAAAGGCATTGCCGTATATACTATTCGATGCATGTGTGCAACAACTTAATTGTGTGGCCTTCTAGGAAATTCCAACGTGCGAGGGGAATGTGGAAAATATACACGTAGGAATGATACAAAACATAGCCCCTGATATTAAGGAACTGAAGCAGTTAGCAACCATCATGAACTGAGCATCAAAGCAAGCAAAAGATCACCCGACGAAAATTTCAGATTTGTTACCAGAGTAGTTTAAATAATTTATTTATGCATTTCTGTCTATAAATACATGTACAAACTCATTTAGAATGATAAGAGGAAATATTGAAACCTTTAATCCATATTTCAGCATCATCTTTTCCAACTTCTACGCATAAGATCTTCTTCTCCCCTTACTATTTTCATATCTCATTTGCGGCCATGGTGGAATTGAAACTTTTAATAGATTCATCAAAGAAAAGGGTTCTGTTTGCTTAAGCAGGAAAAGAGTGTGTAGATTTTCTCATCTACATTCTTTCACTTCCTGTAGCAGCAGTCGTTAATCTCTTGAAAGAAGAAGGCCTAGTAGGCTGTATAGGAAACCTTCACAAGAGTTTGAATAATTTGGGTGAATCATACATAGAACAAACCACTACAAGAGACACCCTCCTCGCACCACCAGCTTCTATTTCCGGGGTTCCACTTCTTTCACTCACCTACAAATCCCCGCCTAAGAAATTCTTCAAATGCAATAGCGGCAACTGTGGTTATTCTTATGTTACAGATGATGCACGTGCCATTTGTCCTTCTTGTCAACGTGCTATGAAAGCATCTGTAACATACGTTGCTCCTCCTGCTGCAACTGCTGAAATTAGCAGTAATGGAGTTGGTGTGGTGAAGGGAGTGGTAACATATATGGTTATGGATGATTTGGTTGTTAAGCCAATGTCTACGATCTCAAGCCTTACTTTGCTCAATACATTTAAAGTCAAGGAAGTGAGTGTTTTGGAGGAGAAGATCGTAAGTTTAGGCATGAAAGAGGTAAAATGGAACATCTTTTATTACTACTACCATATTCACTGACTCTGGATCTTTAGCTTAGTTTTCTTTGTTTCAATTTTACAGGCAGTGAAGATATTGGGGTATTCATTCAAGTGCAAAACTATTCTCACCGATGTCTTCCTTAAGAGCTCTTGATATCCCTATTGTTTTTATCTTCCTTTTGAAGACGGTTTCTGCTTGTTGTATCTCAATCTTTCTGGTTTAAGTTATTTCTATCATTTTCATTTGGTATCCGTATAATTTATGAAGTGCTACCGAATAGTTCAAACCTATTACTAAAGTAACATTAATCTTAATCATATAAACAACTAAATATTCTTAAAACGCATTGTTGAGTTGTTTGGAACCCTGAACCTAAACATTCAAATATCAATTTAAATATCTCATGAGGTCAGGGAAACAAATAAAATGTTCCACACTCGAAGGGTAATGTCATGAGAGTTGATCAACTTAAACTAATTGACGAAAATATGCATGTTAGTAGTGTTTTTGGAAATCAAAATGAACATTCTATCAAACTTGGTCACACTGTAATAAATTATATCAAAATGAACATTCTATCAAAATGGTCAGTGTTGTTATTTAAATATTTTCGAAAATTCATATGATTTACGTTAATAATGTTTTAAAATACAAATTTGAGTATTTGACACATTACTTAATTAATCTTTGGGTACATATTAGTCTAATTGTTTTCTGTTAAACATTTTTATAAATATTCATTTTATTTAAATAATTTAAAATATTCATATTATTTAAGTTAATAATGTTTTAAAATACAAATTTAAATATTTAAATATTGATATTATTTATGTTAATAATGTTTTAAAATACAAATTTAAATATTTAAATATTGATATTATTTATGTTAATAATGTTTTAAAATACAAATTTAAATATTTAAATATTGATATTATTTATGTTAATAATGTTTTAAAATACAAATTTAAATATTTAAATATTGATATTATTTATGTTAATAATGTTTTAAAATACAAATTTAAATATTTAAATATTGATATTNCCACGTAATACTGCCCCAGACTGTGACGGTACGGAGCGCACTCATCATGCCTCTTGAACTGCCGAAGGTGAAGAGGCACGGTTTGGGATATTAGTATTTAGAGAATAACGAAAATAAAATATAATTTAAATATACGTTGTTAACCCTTAAGCAAGATTGATGCATCCATACGCTAAGGCAAACTTCGGTCCCCTGGACTCTCACTACTTACAGGTACGGTCCATTGTTCTCATGAATGTGCAGACATCATGTGATCGGCCTTGTATCACCTCTGCGATTGGCAATCAAGCCTTAGGGGCTAGTGATGAGAACTCTAGGACCGGGTACCTTGTGATGGGTAAGACCCAGCAACGATCGGACCAATTTAAATGGCGAAAATGAACCCTTATAGCCCATTCCTCACCTCCAATAAAGAGCGGCCCGATGTTCAACTGAAGGACCGAAGATGACCTTAGCGAAATAAAATGTTTTCTGCCAGCTGGCACCTGGGTTCGGTCCGAGCAGTTACAACCCACGTTTACCACGCTTCGGGCCTTCCCACGTTTACCACGCTTCGGACCCGATCACGTTTACCACGCTTCGGTCCCAGCCTCGTTTTACATCCCGCGATAACAACCTCTAACAAACCTGTCAGAGGCGGTTACAGAGCGTGAGTTACACTCACTAAGAACTCTATAAATACAGGGCCAGACGACGGAGATAACAGTACCCTTTGGACGCGGAAGACCAGGCTGTTACTCTGCTGGATTCTTATCGCTTTCTTTACCTCGTCATTTTCATTAGCATGTCTTGTATAAACTTTGAGTTATTTCATTAGTGAGCAGGCTAAGAGCAGAATTAGCTCTTAGTCGAGTGGTTTTCACCCAAATTCTTGGGGTTTCCACTATATATCGCCGCGCATTCACTTTGTTTTTAGCTTTTGATCGTCTTCCACACTTAAAAGAAATCATAACCGAGTTCGTTTGTTAAACGAACTGGACGACTGTTGGTACCCCCTAAAAATGGACTATAACAAGTAGCAATTTAACCCCAAATTTCGAAAAAGTTTTGGGTAGTAGTTCGACCAAAATTAAAGGTAATTTGCTACGGAAATTTTTAGAGCTCCAAAACTGTTACAAAAAGGATATACATTCCTAATTGATAATTTTCGGAAAAAAAACCCTAAATCCTAAAATTCGCTATTTGGGAAGCAATTTAACCCCAAATTTTGGAACCAATTTTGGTAGCACCTAAACCCTAATTAAACGTAATTTGCTACCGAAATTAGAAGTTCAAAACCCTAAACCTACATTTCTTCAATTATCCCCAAATCGAAAGACAAATTAACCACTAAAATCGACAAAATTAAACAAAGTTGAGCACCACAACAACAATAATCGTATGTTACCTTCAATTGTGGCGTCAACTACGGCGACAAAAAAAGCAGGACAGAATCAGCTGATTTCTAAAACCCGTCAATAGTGAAGAAGCAGTCATGTAATGCCTTAAAATAACAACTCGGTTTCCTCAATGGTGGAAACCGAGATGCTTATTTTAATTTTTTTAAAAATATGTATCCGGTTTCTGGGTTAATAGAAACCGGACTACCGAAACGTCAATCAATGCTATTTTAGTGATACGACAATATCCGTTCTAAAAATTAAATAAAAAAAGTTTAGTGTCTTTTTGTTTTTTTTTAAATTCAGTGATAATTTTAATTGTTAAGGGTATTAAAAAACTCTTGATTTTTTAAATTTTAATATAAATCAATTGACCAATTATCTTTATATTAAATTTTTGAAATTAATTATCACAAATTTTGAAATTTTTGAATTTTGAAATTATTCAACAATAATTATCATATTAGTAATATACATCTTAAATGTGACATAATCCAAAGAATATCAAAGAACATAAAGTTTTTATAATGTGCATATGAAAAATCAAAAAAAATTAAGACGTTTGAATAAAAACTAAATAATATATTTTTAAAGTTATTCAAACTATTTTATAAGATTGAATAAGGAAATTGAAATTTTAGAAAACTATAATTCTACCATACAAAACAATCTTAAAAGTATCAAAATATTATATAAATCTATATCATAAATATTTAGTTATTATTAAAATAATGAATAAAAGAAATTAGTAATCATTACCTTTTTTGTAGACATGTTAATTTTGCAGTGAATGCCCATTACAGACGCTTTAGATTCTGGAAACTGAAGCGAAAGAATGGGGAAAAAAATTTGCATGACACTGACACTAGTTAGCTTTTTCATTTATAATTGTACTTTTAAAAATCATTACTTAACAACACTGACATAAAATTTTTTTACAAAATAACAGTGATATATATAGATACAGTTCAAGTTTTATATATATCATTAAATATTAAATATTCTTTAATTTATGTTAATGATTTACGTTTCATACAATATTTTAAAAACCCATATCCATATATCATATGCATTTAATACATTATGTGTTCGTATATGTATTAATATATTATAATAATAGATGATAGAAACACATTTTCTCATTTCAATATCAAATAAGTTATAAAAAGATTCAAAACATTTTCTCAAATCTCTACGTGAACATATTAAAAGTCATATTAATGTTATATATTAATACAGTTGGATATGTCAAATAATATCTAGTATCGATATTTTGTCTGATATCACTTGGTACTCGATTTTAAAGTGAGATATAAATTATTTTATGATTAAAATCTAGAATATCAAATTGTGTATTTCTCTATATTAAATATGATATAATCTAATGTCGGAATCTATATCGATTATATCGTAATAATAATATAAACTGCTATATCATTATATCGATTTTTATAAGATTTCATTAAAATTGAAACATTAACTCATATATTACAAATATAATATATATACATATATTAGCTTTTTAGCATAACAGGAGTTTTTTAATAATAAAATAATTATTTATAAAGTGAAACCACTGCTATAGTGGTAAACTTTTTTACGTCACTGTTAAAACAATTCTAAATGAAAAAGTAATGATAATAAAAGAACTTAAAACTCTGACACTGATATGCCTGACAAAAAACTCATTGGGTGATGGGGTGACCCATTCCCAAAAACATAATTGTGGGGACCAAACAAAAATAATGGTCTTTCACAATTGAAAACGATAACCGATTATTTGTGAGTAAATTAATTAACGGGCAGCTAATCCGGGCAGTTAGGGGACACGTGGTCAGTTTCGGATGAGGATGACACCGCACACCTAGCCTTACTCTCCCGTCTATAAAGTAAACAATACGCTCCACGAAAAGAAAGGGAAAAATAATATTAATCAACGAAAATGAGCAGTGCCGTGAACAAACTGTGGATCGCAGCCAGCGTAGCCGTCGTCAACGTCGCCCACTCAAATCATTGCCAGAAGATGAAATCCGGACTCGATTCACTAACTCATCGCAAGAGTCGTTTGGATCTCGACCTCCGCCTTGCTTCTGGTATGATGAACGCTGATTCCGGAGGATCCGTACACGAGGAGAAGAAGAGGCCGATGGAAGATTCTCTCAGGGACGTCATGTACCTAAACTGTTGGACACACGGCTGAATTAACTGAATCGGTGAAGTTTGGGAGGATCTGAATTCGCCGATTCAGGAACGTTGACTCCGGCTGCTGAGTAATCGGCGATCGACTTATCCTGTAAATTCTTGTATAGTATCAGTCTCTTTGTGAAGTTAGGAATCTGAATTGGCCGATCCAGGAACGTTGACTCAAGCTGCTAGGCATAAATTGGGCTGCTTGAAAAATTATGCGAAAATCTGACCCGAATAGTTGTTTCTACTTTCCAGAGAAAAAAACTTTCAATAATTTATAAAGACATATTTACTATCAAATATTAAGATTTTGATAAATTTGATATTTCAAATTAACAATTCAGATCATAAATGTGGCAAACTTGTTCCAAATATTTGATTTTGAGCCAATATTTCAACTGTGTTAATTTGCAAAATTAATTTGTTAATTTCCAATGTGACTTTGAGCCAAATACAAAGATCAAATTTGCATCTCTTCAAATTAATTATTGTAAAATAAACACAATTATAATAATTTCACAAAATTAAATAATTAAACATGTTATTGGCTTTTTCTCCCAAATAAAGCAACACACAAAATTAAATATTTTTTTTAGTGTGGTCCACCCCAATGAGTTTGTTGTGTTACATAACATTGCAACTTGTTAAAATGTTAAAAAGTAGCATGAATTTTCGATTGATTTTGTTTTTGTCATTGATTAATTTTGTTTTAGAAACATAGCATTGATTTGCAGTCTGTCGTTAACAGCTTTTTTCGTAACTCGGTTTCTATAATTCAATGCTATGTTTTTAAAACAAAATTAATCAATGACAAAAACAAAATCAATCGAAAATTAATGCTATTTTTTACGTTTTAACAAGTTACAATNCACTTGGTACTCGATTTTAAAGTGAGATATAAATTATTTTATGATTAAAATCTAGAATATCAAATTGTGTATTTCTCTATATTAAATATGATATAATCTAATGTCGGAATCTATATCGATTATATCGTAATAATAATATAAACTGCTATATCATTATATCGATTTTTATAAGATTTCATTAAAATTGAAACATTAACTCATATATTACAAATATAATATATATACATATATTAGCTTTTTAGCATAACAGGAGTTTTTTAATAATAAAATAATTATTTATAAAGTGAAACCACTGCTATACTGGTAAACTTTTTTACGTCAGTGTTAAAACAATTCTAAATGAAAAAGTAATGATAATAAAAGAACTTAAAACTCTGACACTGATATGCCTGACAAAAAACTCCGAAAGAATGAGAAAGGTATTTTTAGTCATCAATTGCATGGGAACTCAAAAATCATCATCAATTTGCTCAATGATTCTCTAAATTCGAGGCTGCAGTCATGACTGGAGTTGAGTTTGCCGACTATTGAGTATTAACAACAGGCATTAGGTATCAATTGCAAAGGTCCAAAATAATGCTAATTTTTTATCCATTTATTCATATAGGGCCATCCGCGTTCTAAACCTGCGGCAGCATTTTGGGCACGCAGCCGCATTCTATGAATTTCTTAAATTTTTTTTCAAATTTTACGAATAATAATGATAAAATAGATAACCTACTCCTTCTAGACATCATTTAATACCAACTCAACCACTAGAATCATTGTTATAAATCAATATATTATATATGATAACAATATTTTTATTATCATTATTTATATTGTTTATATAAAAATATAAATTATTATTTGAGATTATCTTTTAAAACATTATATTGATAATAACAAATATAATTATATTTATTTAATATTTTTTCATGAGAAAATTGCATAATTAGCCACCAACTTACGAGCTGTGTGAATGGTATATCCTATAAGTTATTAAATTGTAAATATGACATCTAAAATTATCAATATTGTGAATTATGCATAAAATATTAAATATTAATGAATTCATTAAATTGTAAATGATAACCGTATTGAAAACTTGAGGTGTCTTATTCGCATTTAATTGAAGTTTGAGGACTAGAAATGCATTTTTTTGTTCAAAAAGTGTATCAAAATAATTTTTTAAAAATAATTTCAAATAATAATTTATATTTTATATAAATAATAAAAATAATAATGGTAAAAATACTGTTATTATATATAATATATTGATTTATAACAAATTATTCTAATAGTTTAGTTGGTATTTATTATTTTCTAGAAGAATTAGATCATGTGTTCGATCCTTATTATATGCAAAATTTTCAAAAAAAATTAACAAATTTACAGAACGCGGCCGCGTGCTTAGAATGCGGCCGCGGGCATAAAACGCGAACGACCCTAAAGGAAAAAATGGGCAAAAAAGTAGCATTATTTCTCAGCCACAACCTCCTTTTCTCATTTGCGGCCATGGTAGAATTGAAACTATAATAGATTCTTCAAAGAAAAGTGTTCTATTTGGTGAAACAGGAAAAGACTGTAGATTTTCTCTTCTACATTCTTTCACTTCCTCTAGCAACAATCGTTAATCTCTTGAAAGAAGAAGGCCTAGTAGGCTGTATAGGAAACCTTCACATAGCTTGAGCAATTTGGGTGAATCATGAAAGAAGTTATGTAGCTTTCGAACTAGAAGCCTCGACTTTGGATAAGTCCGAAAATGTTGAAAACAAAATGTAAACGATAAATATTGATATCATAATACTAAAAGATATAAACAATTTTGGTGGTGGTCTCGTAGCTATGTAAGGCTACGAGATCACACCCACGAACCAATTCTCAAAGAAGAACTTGAAGAACAAATGTTGTTTTGATATTGAAAATAAAACCTAATACAATATTAGAATAGAAAAACACAAATTTAAAGACATAAACATGGGCTTGATCAATTTGAATAACCCTAGGTCCATCACACTATAAATGCCCACTCCATATCTTGAGATACAACATTGTTAAGAGTAAAAATTTACTCTGCGATGTTTTATATTAGGTGAGGATACCGCTGGTACACGGTTGCCATAACGGAAAGAGAACAAGAATTTATACGTGGAAAACCCACGGGGCACCAAACCCAGGAAAGATTCACTATGAACTTTTTTGATCCGGAGCCCTCCCTCCTGAACACTCTCAGGCCTTTTCTTTTATAGACAAACATTTTACATATTTTAATGGCACAGAATCTTATCGTAATCTATTACGATCTCACGGCAGCTACCTCGAGCCAATTTATAAGACTTTTGTGCACGCTGAAGCCGCACACCACCGTCTGTAGTAATGGCGCAGTCTTTATTGACATTTCGCCTGAGGATGCCGATCACACACTCTTCTTCCAGTAATTCATTCCCGACCATACAACGTACCGACCAACCGACCATCAGTTCTCTCGCCCGATCGGCAAAAAGTCATATCGCATGACCCCGATCATATCATTGTAAGCCACGTATTAACATTAGACCCTCAACTCCAACCGATCGTGAAAGTCGAACGTCGAAGGGAGTTGAAATTATCGTGACTTACATATAGCCACAAATTTCCAATAAATATACCGATCGACGCCAATATTTTCAAAGTTTTTCTCTGTCTTCACCGTGCCAGATCTGCTCATCTTGAAAACTGCG
Organism: Utricularia reniformis; assembly: GCA_009725065.1. Taxonomy (NCBI): domain Eukaryota; kingdom Viridiplantae; phylum Streptophyta; class Magnoliopsida; order Lamiales; family Lentibulariaceae; genus Utricularia; species Utricularia reniformis. The sequence goes on along the minus strand of RWGZ01001238.1, from coordinate 196,102 downwards.
CGGAAGCCAGAAAGTTGCCATCCCGGCCGTCCACGTGGCACAATCGTGAGCGTTGCTCACAAACAAAACCCTTATCAACGTCGCAATTCCAATTGCGCTTCCAACCTCATTTGCGCCATTCTGTTCTCAGGCGATTTCAACCATTGTCTCCGGCGACTACTCTTCTCCATCAGACGCAAGAAATCTACAGGTTTCTTTTACTTTTTCTGCTTTATACGACTTTTAATTTGGTTNGGAAACCCGAGAACCGGGAGGAAATCCCACGGGGCACCAAACCCAGGAAAGAATCACTATGAACTTTTTTGATCAGGAGCTCTCCCCTCTCGAACACTCTCAGGCCTTTTCTTTTATAGACAAACATTTTACATATTTTAATGGCACACAATCTTAGTAATCTATTACGATCTCACGGCAGCTACCTCGAGCCAATTTATAAGACTTTTGTGCACGCTGAAGCTGCACACCGCCGCCTGTAGTAATGACGCAGTCTTTATTAATATTTCGCTTGAGGATGCCGATCGCACACTCTTCTACCATACAACGTACCGACCGACCGACCATCAGTTCTCTCGCTCGATCGGCAAAAAGCCATATCGCCTGACCCCGATCGTATCATTGTAAGCCACGTATTAACATTAGTCCCTCAACTCCAACCAATAGTGAAAGTCGAACGCCGAAGGGAGTTGAAATTATCGTGACTTACATATAGCCACAAATTTCCAATAAATATACTGATCGACGCCAATATTTTCAAAGTCTTTCTCTGTCTTCACCGTGCCAGATCTGCTCATCTTGAAAACTACGCGGAAGCCAGAAAGTCGCAATCCCGGCCGTCCACGTGGCACAATCGTGAGCGTTGCTCACAAACAAAACCCTTATCAACGTCGCAATTCCAATTGCGCTTCCAACCTCATTTGCACCCTTCTGTTCTCAGGCGATTTCAACCATCGTCTCCGGCGACTACTCTTCTTCATCAGACGCAAGAAATCTACATGTTTCTCTTACTTTTTCGGCTTTGTACGACTTTTAATTTGGTTTTATTTTTTTACTGCGAGCAAGACGTTATTTTCCCCAATATCCCAGTGAGTTTCTTCGATTCTCTTGATTTTCCAGTGGGTTCTTGTTTCGTGGGTATTTCCGACGCCTATCATTACCCGCATATGGCTCCATCTTTGAATATTGACACGATTCGTGAGAAATTTGGCTTCCCTGAAGAATACCAACTAGAAGTCGGTGAGCCTGGTTCTGAGCCTTGGCCTGCGGCCGGATGATCATCCCTGGAGAATCCTATCCATTGACGATCTCTGCTTTGAGGAACGGATTAAGGTTCCCCCTTCATCCGTTCGTCGATGAACTACTGTGGGCCCTGGCGATGCCCGTTTTTGCTCTGATGCCAAGCAGTTACTTGGTGATCGTCGCATTCATCCACTACTGCGACGCTACTAACATGGCCCCGACCGTCACCAACTTCTTGACGATCTACAAGGTGATGTGGCGATCGGGCACTCACGTTTTTGCCCAACGTAAGCTGTGGTATTTCTCCGGCAGAGGTAAAAACAACGACCTTGTCGAACGACCAGATTCGCAACGCGACTGGTACAACTCATTCGTCTGGGTCGGGTTTCAAGATGACGACCTTGAATTCCCTCTCCAAGTATCGTCCGACACTGGCAAGTTCATGGTTGATGGTGAAGAAACAATTCTAATTGATGATCATCTGAAGAACTTGCCCGAACTGATGGAAAACTTTCCAAATAAAGACGATCGTCTTAACTGGAAAGTGTTATGCGTAGAGGATAATCTTTCCCGTCTGCGCATAACAGGCGATCGATGAACGAACGCATTGGTCGACCCTGGGCTCAACCATCATCTCTTCCCGAAGAACGTATGCTTATTTCATAACTTTTACCTTCCTTCCAGTCATAACTGAGTGTTTATTCTATATTTCAGCTTCCTCCTCTAAACTTTCTTATGGAGGGAAACTGAAAAGGAAACAAGAGATGATCGCCAAAGCATTGCAGAAGAAGGCTAAAAAGGCGAAGGTAATGGCACTTTTGCTCATTCATCGTCTTAATGTTGTTTCATTTTTTCCATATATTCGTAGGTTTCCGTATCTAAAAGGAAATCTCCATCTCCCCCTTCATCACCCCTCAAAATAACTACGGGAAATGACGCTTCTGAAGCGGCATAAGTATCGTGATCGGCTGATAATGTTGAAGGATCATCGCCCAACCATTTGTCGATCGTCCCTATTCCGATGGAATCCCTTGGTGAAAGGGTAACCCAATTTTTTGACGATCTAACACTTGAGAGTTTTTTTAGGATTGCAGGTTGGACTGCTGATCGTCGCTTACTCTTCAATGAATTCCTGCAGGCTGAGCAAGTCCAACTAATCGACTATCCAAGAGAATCTCCTACAAGGTCGCAAACAATCCCAATGACCGACCTTCCGCCTGCTCTAGTCCAAACTCAGATGGATAACGAAGTTGCATCCCCGTCAGAAGCCAATTCGTCATGTGAAAGCCAGAGTTTTCCTTCATGGTTTGTTGAATTCTAGAGCAAAAACATGGAAGATAACTTCATTCTTTCACAGCCGATCGGCAGCGACGCCATGAAACGTCCAACGATTTCTTTGGTTGTGGGGACGCTCGTCAGCACCCATATTGACGAGATGATGACAGTCGGCACCTTGTCGACCGACCCACCTGTCTCTCTTAGCAATGCGACGATCGCCCTTCGTAAGGTATTCTCCATAACTGTTCCATCCCAATTATTGCCGATTTAATCATTTGTTGCCTTCTGCATACATCAAAGGAAATGTTGTCTCTGTATCATAAGACAACGCGCTCTTTAAAGGCGGTTTCACTTTTGCGGAAGAAACTTTCTAAAGCACTTGATCAAGCCGCAGAAAACAGAAGCGAAATTGCTAGGCTAGAGGGAGAGCTAGCCGAAGCAAGGCGTCATGCCCAAGATCTCTCCCACATTCAGGAAGAGAACAATACACTGAAGAATAGAGTGGATGTGGTTACCAAGGAATTATCCCGTTCGGCTAAAGAGATCCAGGCAGAAATGAAAAAGAGAGCCGAAGCTGAAGTTCAGCGCGACCTCTTTGAAGTTAAACTGGAGATCGAATGGAAAAATGTCAATCTAGCGTCAACCGCGCTTAAATATGCAAAGGAGGAATATCGCTATAGTCTGATAGTCCAAAAAGACAAGGTTCAACATTTTATGAACTCTGCAGATGGCATTCTCCAAGATATCAACCAGAAGGTCTTGGATTATGACAGTCGGATGTCAGTTCTCGAAAAAACGATCGACAAGCATAAGAAGGACAGATTGTCATTTCTGGATCGGTTCGTGACCTCGCCAACATTCAAAAATTTGGCGACGACTTACTCACTTGGCTTGGTGGAGGAGCAAAAGTCGATAATTATAGAACAAATCGTCAACATTTTTGAACTCAACCCTAACTCCGAAGAATGGGAGCGTGTCGATCCACTCACTTTTGATGGGAATTTTAATCCTCGCTCACCCATCGCACCGGATGATCCTGATCCAGAATTTCATCCACACGCCGATCGGGTGGATTCACTTGTTCTTGATAGCCTAGGGGCCTTAACATTTAGCTCCTCATCTTCCTGAATGTTGTATTGTAATCTCTCCAATAACTTTAATTGTTAATCACTATCTTACTGTTGTAATGCCGATCGACAATTATTTCGTTACAATTTCAGAATCCTGCTTCAGTGTTGTCTGTAGTATAGACCGATTATCCGATTTTGCCATAATATTTAAACCATGAGATGCAAACAATAGCGTAGTGGTAATCTATCCAAGTAGCCCCTGGCACATACGTCTATCATATAGTTCTTGTGTGCCATCTCTAATTCCCACTCGCCATATTTTAAGATAAAACATTAAGTTGCGCCAAATTGGTTCCCGAACGACGGAATAAGTAGTCTAGATCAAGGAGGATTCAGTCGGAGAGTATTCTTGGTAAAGAACGTTCAACGTAATCTATATCAAAGAGGATTCCTGGGGAGGATCGTTCCATGTGGTTATAACTGAGGCTCCCTTCTGAGAAAAAAAACGATCGCTGCAAATATAGGCGAAGAGGAATCCCGAAAGGGAACGTTCGACGCTATTATTAACGAAGAGGTCTCCTGAGAAGGGACGTTCGACACTTCAGTGATCCGAAGAGTATTCCTGATAAGGAACGTTCAACGTAATTGTGGCCGAAGGGTATTCCTGAAAAGGAACGTTCGACGTAATTGTAGCCGAAGGGTATTCCTGAAAAGGAACGTTCGACGTAATTGTAGCCGAAGAGTATTCCTGAAAAGGAACGTTCGACGAAAGCAAGGGATGCTGACACGCGTCCTCAAAGTCGCTATCGGTTATCGATATGTTCGACATGAAAGAATAATCGACTGGGTCACCAGAATATGACGTTCGACTTTAATGGCATACTATTGCACGCGTTGTCACTCGAAAAATTTTGATGTTGTGGGTAACAAATTCATGCTAACAGCATTTATATAACTTGAAAAGTTGCAGAGTTTTATCACAAGTACTAGAAGTAGTAGAAAATGGTACCCGAGCTATGGATGATAAATTCGGAGATTATCAATATTCCAGGATCTTGGGAATTCGTCGCCCTCCAANACGGTGCCAAATGTTAAGAGTAAAAATCTACTCTGTGATGTTTTGTAATTAGGTGAGGATACCGCTGGTATACGGTTGCTGTAACGGAAAGAGAACAAGAATTTGTACGTGGGAAACCCGAGAACCGGGAGGAAATCCCACGGGGCGCCAAACCCAGGAAGGATTCACAATGAACTTTTTGATGAGGAACACTCTGTCCCTCTTCCTCCTTTGAACACTCTCAGGCCTTTATCTTTTATAGACAAACATTTTCCATATTTTAATCACACATAATCTTATCGTAATCTATTACGATCTCGCGGCAGCTACCTCGAGCCAATTTATAAGACTTTTGTGCACGCTGAAGCCGCACACCGCCGCCTGGAGTAATTGCGCAGTCTTCATTGACATTTCTCCTGAGGATGCCAATCGCGCACTCTTCTTCCAATAATTCATTACCGACCATGCAACGTACCGACCGACCGACCATCAGTTCTCTCGTCCGATCGGCAAGAAGATGTTGTCGCCCGATCGGTCATATCGCCTAACCCCGATCGTATCATTGTAAGCCACGTATTAACACATACTTCGGGAGAAGAAGTTGCTAGAGATAGGGGTAGCGGGCAGGACCGGTACCCCTCTCCGAAGAGAATATTCTCTAACTCATACTCATAGGGGTCAGAAGGATCGGGTATGACTTTGGCTTCCTTTAGTTCATATTTCCTTATCATTATTATTTTTCTTTTGCAGATTCCACAGATACAATGTCTAGAAGCCGACTTTCCGTGCTGGCTGCTGCTGCAAAGGCCATAAAGGACGCCCTGTTGCAGGCTTCCAGGCCTACATTCAATGCCGCTGCTGGGTCTTTACGATCGGCGGGAAGTTCGAGCAGTCAGTGGTCCGGTCCCTCAATGGAGGAGGTGGACGAGGTTATTTCAAAAAGAATTCACTCGTCAGGCCATTCCGCCATGTATAGGATTGGAAATAACTCTCTCGTGGATCTTAACGTCGTGCGGTTGTTGCTGCAGGGGTCGATGCGGGTGGAGGATGTCCCACCATCCTCCAGCTTTGGGGACAATGTGTCGAAGCCTCCTGTCCCTCAAACCATGATCAAGCGGGGTCCTGAAGATGATTTCCCAAAATAATTCAAGCGGCTGCGGTCAGCATTAAGCGCAGACCCGATCCCGGTGAAAGGGGTCACCATTGGGAAAAGGTAGGTCCCTTCGTCATTGAGCCAGGAATTCGTTCCGGAGGCTATCCAGGAGATGTTATCCTCCATTTCGAAGGCTCGGGGGCCGAAAAGGACACCCTCCTCTTGGAAAGACGCCGCACTAGAATAATACCGGCTTTTGGGGAGAAAAAACCCACCCAGTATCGACGGCACAATCTCCGGTCTGGTGCTAGCCTATCTGGAGTTCCATGCCATGGTAAGTTAACTTCACCTTTCGTCACGTGATTGAGTATCTGTTCTGATCAAGACCGTTTCTTGCAGACACATAGAACGGCCCTGGACCTTGCCTCTGCGGTCCAGCTAAGCCGAAACATCGCTTCGGCTTCTGAACACCTAGAGAGTCGACTTGCCTTGGCTCAGTGGCAGTCGATATTAAACAAAAGAGTTGGAATCGGTCACGACCGATCGGGACCGTTAGAATGGAGAACTGCTAAGGGCGGGCACTGATCATTCAATTGCTACTTCCAAAGCCGGAGAAGCCCAAGCAGCTGCTAACTCCGCAACGGCTAGAGTTTTTGAATTGGATCGTCAAATCCAGGAAATATCTGACAAGAGCAACAGACTTCTCCTTCGGTCCCAGGAGGATAAGGATGCCTTGAAGGAAGAATTGGTTAGGGGAAATGAAGCAACTGATGGAGCGGTCCGGGAAGCCTTTGTAGGTTTTGTCCGCCGCCGATGATGTTTACCTTAGCGGCAAATGTTTATGGACCAAACGTCTCCCAGTACATGGATAACATGAAGGACCAAATGATCAACAAGTTTGGCCTAGATCCCGAAGATGAGCGTTAGGAGACGATCGACCCCCTATCCAAGGACGAAGCTTCTGAGAGATCCCCGAGCTAGACGAGCCCCCGTTGGAAAAGATCAAAACTATCCCATTTTTTACCTGATGGAGAGATCGGTCAACGAGATAGTTGAAGAGAGAAGGAAGATGATAGAGGATCTCAATGCATGGATCGCAGAGAATTCTGGAGAGGCAGACAAGGAGGAAGGACAAATAGATTAGATCTCCAACTTTAAGTCCTTTCCCATTATGTACTCTGCTTTGGTAAACTTCAACTTTTTAATGAATTTTTTATGTTAAGTGTAAGATCGGGATTCACGCTGAACCTGGACCGTTCGGTCCTCTTAACATAACTTAGAATCTTGCTGGGCTTAATAAGTTAGGGGAATTTAATTGCGCTAACATACCACTCTTAAATCCGTCCCTGTAAAATATTATGACCTTGGCGGCGTTGCCCTGGTTCTTTATATGTCCCATGGCAAGCTTTGTCGAAGCCTCGGTTCCGAGAACAGTCCCATGTCGAGCTTCGGCTTGCGCTTTGACTGGAAAACTTTGTCCCTGTTATCTTGTTTATGATTAAGTACATAGACGCAAGCGCAATTTCTGGATGGTGGGTGCCGTCGAAGGGAAGATTAAGTTCGCAGTAAGTTCTTGAGTTTTGCAATCCATCTAAGTACTCAGCAAGCATGGAAGTAACTGACTCGTCAGAGAGGTCACACTACTTGAAAGCCTTATGAATGGACCGCTACGGTCACCAGTCCAAACTATCCAACTTCAAGATCGATCACTCGCCTAGCAAGAAATAGTTTCTATTGCATATGTTGTATCTTATTCATATATGAGAAACATTTTATGTTTCAGAATTGCCAAATAACGTCAAAGGTTTTTATATAATATATCGCCTCTGGTTCATAAAATTCCAAGTTCGGGGGATCTTGTTCCCATTCGCAGTCTCTAACTTATAAGCCCCAACCTCTAAGTTCTTCAAGACTCGGTAGGGCCCTTTCCAATTCATGTCTAGCTACCCAACGTTTCTCTGAACTCTCACATTCCTGAGAACGAGGTCGCCTTATGAGAATTCTCTAGGTAGGACCTGCTTGATATGAGCCCGCTCCATAGTTCGCTGGTAAGAACACATGCGCGCATAGATGGCGTTCTTTTTCTCTTCAATCATTTCCAACTCTAAGGATCTTTGTTCCTCGTTCAGATGCTCGTCATATTGGGTTATCTGAGGTGATCGTATGGCAACCTCCGCTGGACAAACCGCTTTAGACCTATATACCAGAGAAAATGAAGATTCTTGAGTCGTAAAGCGGGGTGTGGTCCGATAAGCCCATAGAACCTCGTAGATATTGTTGAAGATGGCAAAGATGGTTCTATAATCATTTCAGTATATGTAGACAATATTCTAGTTTGTGGAAAAAATGGTATGGTTTGTGAAGACTTTAAGCAGCAACTACTTTGTGAGTTTGAGATGAATGATCTCGGAAAAATTTCTTGCTTCAATCATAATATAATGTTGTACGACTCATCTTATGCGCTGGTTGGACAATAGAATAAACGCGACAACAATTATCTTGACTTTGTCTTCCTTTTCTTATTTTAACATTATATGTTCCTTGTTCTTAGGTTTCCTCTCTGCATCGTGTGGGAACGTGAATAAGCTAGTTTAGTTATTTGGTTTTATAAATTCACACTTGTTCTTAATGAATTATGTTCCAATTTTTCTCAATCTCTTTGATTCTTCTGTCAACGTTTTTGGAACCTGTTGGAAATATTTCACAGAAAGATTCAATCTCTTCTATCAGAACCTCTCATCTTCAGCATTTGGTATCGGAGCAGCCTATCCGGCAATGTTGATTTAGGGAATTTAATACCGTATCCATTCTTAAGATCTGTTGGTTAGTTTAAAGGACTAACAATTCACTTTTGGTTTCTTGTGTGAGGTATGGAGAAGGGATCTTTGTCTGGTGGACCACCTATGTTTAATGGCCAGAATTATGCTCAATGGGTCGTTCGTATAAGAGCATATCTGAAGGGGCAAGGACTCTGGGCAGCCATCGAAAGTGATGTTCTTCCAGAACAACCCAATAATCCTACACTAGCCCAATTGAAAGCTTATGAGGAAAGGGTAACTCGTTCTTTTCGTGCCTTAGATGTTTTATTTTCTGCTGTGGATACCACCGTATTCACGAGAATTATGGACTGTGATTCAGCGAAAGATGCTTGGGAAAAAATTAAGACTTGTTTCCAAGGGTCAGCAAAAACAAAAGAGTATGATATTTTAACTCAGATTTTGAAACTATCAGGATGAAAGAAACTGATAATTTTGATAGACTCATGTCTGATGTTAAACAAATTCGTTTACTTGGTGGGGATTTTGACGATAAACGTGTAGTTGAAAAGGTACTTGTTTCAGTACCTAAGAAGTTTGATGTAAGATTAGCCACCATTGACGTTGTGTCAAAAATTTATGAAATGAAAATTCATGAGTTAGAGTCTTCTTTACAGTCAGAAGAGTGCAGATTATCTCTTAGGGATGAACTTGAAGTGTCAGAAAAAGCTTTGTTATCTCAAGATAAAAAAAACGAAAGTCAAAAGAAAAATTGGGATTCTAGAAAGAAAGGAAAATTTATCAAAGGAAAATTTTCTCAAAATAAATTTTCTCCTTGTCCTCATTGCAAAAGAACGAATTATTCTGAAAAGTTTTGTTTTCAGCGTCATAGTGCAAAATGTTCGATTTGCTCACAATTTGGTCATATTGACAATATTTGTCCTACTAAGAAACTGCAGGCGAATGTTGATGTTTTACCCAAGTTTGAAGACTTGTGATGATGCTATAATGTGGCATAGAAGACTTGGTCACTTGAGTATTGAATATGTGAATATCATGTAGAAAAATAATTTGATTACTGATTTACCCAAGTTTGAAGCATCTTTTCCTGAAATCTGCTCTATATGCCAGTTTGGAAAATCTCAGCAAAACTCATTTTCAAGTTCTACATTAAAAGCTACAAAGAAATTGCAATTGATTTATACTGATGTATATAGCCCTTTACCAGTTCCTTTTCAAATTGGAAGCAAGTATTATGTGATATTCATTGATGATTTTAGTCGATACTGTTGGATTTATTTCATTTGCCAAAAGTCGGAGGTTTTTTCAGTATTTCAAAAATTCAAAGTATTTGTTGAAACACAAAGTGATTGTTTGATTAAAGTTTGAGATCTGATAATGGTACTAAATTTACATCTACTTCATTTTAGAGTTTTCTAAAACAATGTAGGATTAATCATCATCCCACGATACCTTATAATCCTCAGCAAAATGGTGTTTCCGAGAGAAGAAATAAATCTATTTTGAATATGACTCGTTGTTTGTTGCATGGAAAAGAGTTACCTAATTTTTTGTGGGCTAAAGCCGCATCTACATCATCATTTTTGCAAAATCGAGAGCCTAGCAAGTCAATTGATTTTGAAACACCATTTGAAAAATGGTTTGGCAGAAAGCCTTCTTTAAGTTTTTTAAAAGTTTATGGCAGTGTATGCTATTGTCATATTGTTGCTCCATTGCGAAACAAGCATCATAAAAGGGCGTTTATTGGTATTTTGGTCGGTTATGGAGAATCTGTTAAAGGCTATCGTATATATAATCCACATAACAGACAAATTGTTATATCTCGAAGTTTAAAAATTGATGAACATGCTATTTGGGACTTTGAGAAGAATGCATTGAAAGCTAGTTTCCAGCCTATTGAGTTGGAAATGGATGAAACTAATCGTGAAGTACATGTTATTCATCGTATTTTTAATGCTCCAACTTTTACTAACTTGTCTAATGATTCAGACTCAGATACTGAAGAGCACTCAGTGAGAGGAACACGCAATCTCGAGGATATCTATGCGAGATGCAATTTCAGTATCGAATATGAGGCTAAAACAATTTCCGAAGCATTAAGATCTCCGGCTTGGAAGGCAGCAATGGAGGAGGAGCTGCATATGATTAACAAGCATAATACTTGGGTGCTTGTAGATGCTCTGACTGATAAACACATAATTGGTCTTAAGTGGGTTTTTGGAGTTAAATTAAATGCAGATAGTTCACTAAATAAGCACAATGCAAGATTGGTGGTAAAAGGTTACAATCAACAAGAAGGTATCGACTATTTTGAAACTTTTTCACCCGTTGCTAGGTGTTATGGTCCCTTTTTAGGGGGTACCAACAGTCGTCCGGTTCGTTCAACAAACGAACTTGGTTCTGATTTCTTTAAAATGTGGAAGACGATTAAAAGCAAAAAGCCAAAATGAATGCACGGCAATATATAGTGGAAACCCCGTGAATTGGGGTGAAAACCACTCGACTAAGAGCAGATTATGCTCTTAGCTTGCTCACTAAAGAAATGAATCAAAGTACATACAAAACAGGCTAATGAAAATGACGAGGTAAAGAAAGCAAGAAGAATCCGGCAGCGTAACAGCCTGTTCTTCTACGTCCAAAGGGTCATGTCTTTTCCTTCGTCTTGCCCTGTATTTATAGAGTTGCCGGCGAGTGTAATCCACGTCCTGTAACCGCCTCTGACAAGATTGTTAGAGGTTGTTATCGCAGGATGTAAAACGAGGTTGGGACCGATGCGTGGTCTGCGTGATCGGGCCCGAAGGGTGATAAACGTGACAGGGCACGAGGCGTGGAACGCGTGAGCCTGTAACCGTTTTATAACTGTTCGGACCGAACCCCGGAGCCAGCTGGCAGATAACGCTATTATTTACTAAGGTTATCTTCGGTCCTCTGTGTTGAACATCGGGCCGCTTTTCCTAAAGGTGTAAGTGGGCTGTAAGTGTTCGTTTTGATTATTTAAGTTGGCCCAACTGTTATCGGGCCTCACCCATTACAGGGTACCCGGTCCTAGAGTTCTCATCACTAGCCCCTCGGACTTGATTGCCAATCGCAGAGGTGATACAAGGCCGATCACATGATGTTTATACATTCATGATAACTGGGGACCGTACATGTAGATAGTGAGAGTCCAGGGGACCGATCCTTGCCTTAGAGTAGGGGCAGGTTATGCTTAAAATTTACTAACATCGGTTTAAATTATCTTTTTACCCTTGATATTCTTTAAATATCAATATCCTAGCCCGCGCCTCTTCATATTCGAAAGTTCAAAAGGCGTGATGAGTGCAGTCCGTACTGTCACAGTTGTGGGCAGTATTACGTGGCAGCGCACCATTGGTTGGGAGATTAATATTTAAATCGGGGTTCTGGGCACTGTTTATTCTCATCGTCATTCTCGTGAGAAAAAATTTGCAGTAAAGCTCTGTGCGTTCAACCGCTATTTCGCCAAACCGCCTCTCAATCTTTTCTTTCTAAGGTAAACGCTTATGGCTCCTCATAAAACGCGTTATCCCTCTATGTCTGAGTTAGACATTGAGGAATTTAGGTCTAGGTTTTCAATCCCGAAGCATTACTCTATCTGGAAGGGACGGGAAGATGTTCCCTGTTTCCTTCCGGCGGAGATGAATGTGCAGGCGTCCGCTATTCCAGTAAGCTACGCCACTTTAAGGTGCGGGCTTCGTTTTCCGCTACACCCTTTTGTAGCGGCCGTGCTTAAAGAAATCCACTGCCCCACTTTTGCGTTATTCCCGGGCAGTTACGTGTACATTGTAGCGTATATTTTTTATTGTCACCAACAGCGTCGGGCCCCAACCTTAGAACATTTCTTTAATCTGTTCTGGGTTGGGTCCCGAAAGGGAAAAGGTCTGTTGGGGTGTCGTAAGTTATACTATATAGCGGTGCGCACCAAGGAGTGCGCAATTGTAGATAAAGAGGAATCTCTTCATGCGTGGGAGGTTTGTTATGTGTGGATGACAGTTCCGCAAGAGGATCTGTTAAAAGTATGGCCACGCATAACACACCCACGCATAGGGCAATTGGACAGAAGCAGGTTCAACCCCTCCCGCACGGACACCGCAATCACTCTTGCATTGTTCCCCCCTCCCGAAGCACGCCTTAAGCGAATAGATCTGCTTCGGGAGAGAAGATTAATAGAGATAGGTGTTGCGGGTAGGACCGGAGCCCCAGCCCCGAAGGGGGTTTTATCTTCTAGCTCAGATTCAGATCCATCAGAAGGATCGGGTATGAGATAGTACTTGTGTTTTACTTAATCCTGATCCTTATGTATCCGTTTTGCAGATTCAACTGAGACGATGCCGAGCGCCCGCTTTAAACGTATGGCAGCTACTTCGGTCCGTCCTTCTGAGGGACAAAGGGAAGCATCGGGCGGCGCCGAAGCAAGTGAATCGGCAACGGGAGGCACGGTGGTCCCTTCAGGGTCAAGGAACCCCCCAGTCCAAACGACCAGCGCGGGCACATTGACCCTTCGATGCACCGGGCAATCCTCAAGCGGAGAGGGGCCTGCCTTTCGGGTATTTGGAATTGTAGAAGAGGTGATAAAGGCTCGGATTCGTTCTCTGAGCTAAGACTATTACTTTGTTGCTGCAGGGAGCCGTTCCCGTGGAGAAGGTTCTCCCCGGTCCTCAGCTTAAGCCGAACGTCTCCCTGCCGCCGGTCCCCTTGGGAAAAGGGAAGAGGGTGACCGAAGCA